>CABHPR010134085.1:0-11076 GCA_902168415.1 Peromyscus melanophrys
GTTTTCAGAATAAGAGGACAAGACACCAACGAAAATGGATAGCCTGGGTGATCCAGCATCTCAAAATGCCTCTGTTATAATCTCCTCAGAATTATGCATCCAGAACAGCTTCAAGGCTGCTGGCTGAGATGATCCAGCCTTACAGAATACTCCAGCTAAGACTCAACAATTATCCTGATTTTCTCAAGGTTCCCCCAAAGATTCCAGCACCCCCAGACAACAGGAAGCTGTCTAGAAAAATCAATGCCCACATTCCCAAAAGATGGGTTATGTAAGTTTGTTACCATTTATTGGTGAGGCTGATTACAAGTTGTTATTGGTTGTAGTAAAAAAGAGTGGGGGGGGGAGATATAGGAATGATGGGTTAAAAAGGTAGATTATTGAACCTACTTTAATCCAAGAACAAATATTAATCTCAAAATATTTTATATTGGGGCCGGGCGTTGGTGGCGCATGCCTTTAATCCCAGCACTCAGGAGGCAGAGCCAGGCGGATCTCTGTGAGTTCGAGGCCAGCCTGGGCTACAGAGTGAGTTCCAGGAAAGGCGCAAAGCTACAAAGATAAACCCTGTCTCGAAAAACCAAAAAAAAATATTTTATATTGGTATAGATTTTGTTATATTTGTAAAATTTTAAAGTTATTTTTGATATACTATATGTATGCTTCCACTGCTGTTTTGGTTATTGTGCCTTTGTAACTCATTTCAAAATGTAATGTACAAACACTTCAAATGTCTACAGAATATGGCATTTAATATGGTTAACAACCTAAGATTTTTCATGACAGTGAGACACATCTGCTCCTGACAGCACCAAGCTACTTCAAAAAAGGACGATGGGAATCAAAGAACCTCCAAATGGAGTTTGCTTTCTTTATGGCAAAAACTAGCCATTAGGGCAAAGAAACTGTCCTTGCTTCAATTGCTAACAGTATATTGTTCAAACTGGAACACCAGGATACAAAAGAAAGCGACTCTCAAACTTTGTCAAGACAATGTAGGAGATTCCTTCAAAAATTCCCTGCTTCTCAAAAACATCAGTCAGATATACTAGGCCTGTAGGCCAAAGTTGGATGCCCCAATGTTACAGAAGAACTTTAGGTGACTGTACAGACAGACAACTGTCACTTTCATTGAGTAACATTGCACACTTCTGGGGTATTTGAGGAAGTTAAAGACTAAATACTTAAATTGATAGTTCTCTTTGATTTTGATAAAAAGTAAATTAGATATAAAACCTTAGACTCACAAAGATAAAATAAATAATAGAATATTTTCTATAAATTTGCCAAATACAAATGGATTGGATAATGTAACTAGTTCTTACTTGACAACTATTTTTGTTGTATGTAATGTTACTGTGTTAAAGTTGAAACTTTCCTTTTTAATTTGGCAAAAAGGAGGAAATGTGGAATATTCCTTTATACTGTGTGAATATATGCTGTTGTGATTGGTTTAATAAAGAAGCTAGCCGGGCAGTTGTGGCACATGCCTTTAATCTCAGCACTCAGGAGGCAGAGCCAGGCAGACCTCTGGGAGTTCAAGGCCAGTCTTGTCTATAGAGTGAGATCTAGTACAGGCACCAAAACTACACAGAGAAACCCTGTCTCAAAAAACAAAAGAGAGGGAGGGAGAGAGAGAGAGAGAGAGAGAGAGAGAGAGAGAGAGAGAGAGAGAGAAGCTGACTGGCTAACAGCCATAAAGGATACAGGGATAAGGTTAGGCAGGAGACTCAAACTAAGGACACTAGGAAGAAGGGCAGAGTCAGAGGACTTGTGAGTCAGGCACAGAGAAGAAACAGCAGTTTCAAGATGAAAGAGAGGTAACACCATGTGACAAAATATAGATTAATATAAATGGGCTAACTTAAGTTGAAAGAGTTAGCTAGTAATAAGCTTGAGCTTTGGCCAAGCATTTTATAATTGATATTAAGCCTTGTTGTGGTAATTTGGGAGCATCTTCTAAGACACAGAGAAACTCTGCCTACATATGTGTATTCAATATAGTACTTGAATTTCTAACTAGATTAATAAGACAATCAAAGGTGGTTAATGGGATGCAAATTAGAAAAGAAGTCAAATTATTATGTTTCTTTTTTTACAGATGATATAGATATGATATTATGCATAAAAGATGCCAAAAATTCTACCAGGGGACACCTACAGCTAATAAACATCTTCAGAGAAGTAGCTGGATACAAGATTAACTATAAAAAGAATCAGTAGTCCTGTTATATACAAATTACAAATGGGATGAGAAAGAAATCAGGAAAAGAACACCCTTCACAACAGCCACATATAATATAAAATATCTTGGGGCAACTCTAACCAAGTAAGTGAAAGACTTGTATGAAGAAAACTTCAAGTCTTTGAAGAAGGAAATTGAAAAAGATATCAAAAGATGGAATGATCTCCCATGTTTATGGATCAGTAGAATTAATATAAGAAAAATGGCTATTCTATCAAAAGCAATTTACATATTCAATGAAATCCCTATCTAAATTTCAACACAATTCATTACAGACCTTGAAAGAACAATACTCAATTTCACATGAAAAAAAAAAAAAAACTGAGGATAGCCAAAACCATCTTATACAATAAAGTAACTTCCAGAGGTATCACCATCCTTGGTTTCAAGCTGTACTACAGAGATGTAGTAAAAAAAAAAAAAAAAAAAAAAAGTATGGTATTGGCATAAGAACAGTAACATTGATCAATGGAATCTAATCAAAGGCCCTGATATAAATCCACACAGATATGGACACCTCAGTTTTGATAACGAAGCCTGAAATACACAATGTAAAAAAGAAAGCATCTGGCCTAACTGGATGTCTGTATGTAGAAGAATGCCCATATCTATCACCCTGTACAAAACTCAAGTCCAATTGGATCAAGACCTCAACATAAAATCAGATACAGAACCTGATAGAGGAAAAAGTGGGGAATAGCTTTGAACACATTCACATAGGAAAGAAACTTCATAAACAACACCGATACTGCAGGCACTAATATCAACAACGAATAAATGGGACCTCATAAACCTGAAAAATCTTCTGTAAGGCAAAGGACACCACCAATAGAACAAAATGGCAGCCCACAAAATTGGAAAAGATTTCCACCAACTTCACATCTGATAGAAGGCTAATATTCAAATTAAATAAAGAAATCAAGAAACTAGACATCAACAAACTAAATAATCCAATTTACAAAATGGGGTGCCAATCTAAAAAGTGAATTCTCAACAGAGGATTCTTAAATGGCTCAGAAACATAGCCATCAGGGAAATGCAAATCAAAATGACTTTGAGATTCCAATTTACACCTGTCAGAATGGCTAAAATCAAAAACACAAGTGACAGCTCATACTGGAGAGGATGTGGAGAAGGTGAACACTCCTCCACTGATGGTGGGAGTGCAAACTCATATAGCCACTTTGGAAACAAATATGGAAGTTTCCCAGAAAACTAGGAATTGTTCTACCTCAAGACCCAGCTATCCCACTTCTGGGCATATACATAAAGGACGCTCTATCCTATCACAAGTATACTTGGTTAAGTATTTCAAAGCAGCTTTATTCATGATATCCAGAAAGTAGAAATAATCTAGATGTCCCTCAACGGAATAATGGATAAAGAAAATAATGGGTAAAAATAATGATACATTTAACAATGGAGTATTACTCAGCTGTTAAAATCAATGATATCATGAAATTTGCAGGAAAATGGATGGAACTAGAAAAAAAAATTATCCTGACTGAAGTAACGCAGACTCAGAAAGACAAACGTTGTTGGTACTCACTTAGAAGTTGATATTAGTTTTAAAGTAAAATGTAATCATGCTACAACCAATAGGCCCAGAGAGGCTAAGAAACAAGGAAGGCTTAAGGGACCACAAAAGGATCTACCCAGGACAAGGAAGTAGAATAGACTCCACTTGTGGACTGGGGGAAGATGGGGTTAGAAATAGGAGGGATCAGGTTGTGGGGAGCAGGAATAAATGACTGGAATTGGGAGGCATTTTGTTGGCGAAGTAGAAACCTAGTGAAATGGAATTCCATGGAATCTGCAAGAGTAACCCTAGCAAAGACTCCAAGTAATGGCTGACACAGAGTCTGAACTCGGCATCTTTTATAACCAGGCAGCACCTCAAATGGAAAGATTGGGACATCAACCCAGCCACAAAACTTTCGACTACAGTTTTCCCTACCTACCCAGTGTTCTGGGACTGGAGCACTAGCAGAACTGTCATCAAAGAGACTAGAGAGACTTCACCCAGCAACTAATGAGAGCAGATGCAGAGTCCCACAGTCAAACATTAGGTGCAGCTCAGGGAGTCCTTAAAAGGATGGGGAGGAAGAATTGAAGGAACCAGAGATCAGGGACAGCACAAGAACACAGCCCAAAAAATCAACTGACCAGGACTCTTGGAAGTTTGCAGACTTCAGGGAGCTTGTAGGGTTCTGATCTACGTCCTCTGCATATATGTTATGGCTGAGTAGCCTGGTGTTCTTGTGGGATTCTTAACAGTATCTGGAGTTGTCTGACTCTTTTGCCTGCTTGTGGGATACTTTTCTCACTACTGGGATGCCTTGTCTAGTTTTGATATGATAGTCTGTGCCTGGTCTTACTGTAGCTTGTTATGCAGTGTTTTGATTGATGTTCCTAGGAGACCTGCTCTTTTCTGAGGAGAGCTGCAGAGGGGGGTTATCTGGGGTAGAAAAAAGGTAGAGGAGAGGCTAGGGGAAAGGAGGGAGAAGAAATTGCAGATGGAATGTAATATATGAAAGAAGAATAAAAGTTTAAAAATAAAATAAATTTTAAAAAATTCAAATAATTTCCACAAATACGAAAGTAGAGAAGCCATTGTCCAGACAGACATCGATGCAATAGAGAGGAAAGCTTTAGAAAAACTGAAGCAATCTCCCTAATTTCCACATCTAATTTGAAATGTTTCTGCCCCTCCTCTGAGTGCTCTGAATTTGGTGAGCTTCATAAAGAGCTTCAAAATGATTGCCAAGTACTTCAAGAGCTCTCTGAGTTCATTTGGTGTTTTCAAGGATTTGCATTTCAAAAATTACTTGTGAAGTAATGTGAGAAAGTAAGTGCTTTCCTTTCAGCACTCTGTTAAAATATAATCTGTATTGAAATACATGGCTTTATATTGCCTCCCTATTTCAGCATTTTGTCACCCTTCTGAGAAGCAAGTTGACTCTTTTGTATATTTGTCTTTTCTCTAGAAACAACAGGCTCAAAGAGTGGAATGCATGTTTCCAGTAAAATTGCAACATAACTGTAGGAATTAGAAGCATTCCCTGTGGAGAGAATCATTTCATAAGCTACAAAAAAATACTGGCGTGTACAGTGACAATATTGTATCAGTCCTCTTCAACAACATGACTGCGCTTACTTTTACAGCTGACACCTCATTCCTACATCATCCTTAATGTCACACTCAGTAAGTCACTCATCATTTTATATCCTGTTGGTGTTTTTGCCTCAGACCTTTCCTTTTTGCATAGCTACTGCATTTTCCTTGGATTGATCTGATCTTAAGCCCAGCTTTGTTTGACAAAGAACCTGCCAACTTCAACTTAAGCTGCTTCACCGATCTCATGCCAAATTGCATATTCTTTTATATATGGTACCATATGTGCCATGGTTGGCCTGGTTTGCATCTTGCCACATCTGAACCTAATTCATGCAATTTCAATCAATCATTGGCTTCTATGAGACAGAGGAGTTCACTTGTCAAATTTCTAACTGTATTCAACTGGAAAGAGATTGATAGCCTCTGGCTCTAGAATGTCAGAACAACTGTCCTGATAATTTGTTATAGGCTAAAAAGTTGACCATACGAGATTTTATCAATGCTTTATGCTGATTTCCATTTTTCTGAATTAGTTTAACTCCCTTATAAATTATTTTAAACCAAAAGACTAATTTTATCACTTATATACAGATAGTTCCTACCTTTCCAAAACATACACACACACACACACACACACACACACACACACACACACACACACACACACTGTACCACAAATCAACTAAAGTCACACCCTTAGTTTATGTCTGTTTCTCCCAGGCTAATGTGTACTCCTCAAGGATGAAAAAATGAAAAGTATGGAAATTATGTGTGTGTGTGGATTTTGTCTCCTTGGTAATACCAAAGACATAGCATAAGCCAATATCCTCAAAGCTCTTTTTAATGACTAAATCCACAAGTACATGTGATGTTTCTTTGAAATCATAGTGATTAAAATTAAATAGGTGATCAAAAATGAAAGCACATTCAGTGCCAAAATGGAGGCACGTTCAGTAGAGGCAAGTCCAATCCCTTCCTCCTGCCTCAAGGCTGCATGACGTGTCCCATCATAGGTAGTGGGCTCTACAAAACCTGCTCATGCACAAGAGATGAATTCAGTTCCTAACACCAGGAATCTGACAAGTGAACTCCTCTGTCTCATAGAAGCCAATGATTGATTGAAATTGCATGAATTAGGTTCAGACGTGGCAAGATGCAAACCAGGCCAGTGACATGGCACATATGGTACCATATATAAAAGAATATGCAATTTGGCATGAGATCGGTGAAGCAGCTTAAGTTGAAGTTGGCAGGTTCTTTGTCAAGCAGATCAAGCTACACAATTGTCTCACCATGCAAAGGGCCTAGTCCAATCTCATGTAGTCTCCACAGCCATTGATCCCACTTTCATGAATTCCCTCTAATTTGGTTCGGTCAACCCTAAATGTTTCCCCATCATGATCCTGATGCACTTGCTCATAGAATCTCTCTTCTCTCTCTTTGACTGGACTCCTGGAGCTCTGTCTAGTGATTGGCTGTGGATCTCTGCATCTGCTTCCATCAGTCATTGAAGAAGAGTTCTGTGATGACAGTTAGGGTATTCACCGGTCTGATCTTTGGGGCAAGCCAGTTCAGTTCAGGCTCCCTCTCCCCTATTGCTAGTAGCTCAGGCTGCAGTCATCCTTGGGGATTCCTGGTAACTTCCCTAGTAAGGGGTTTCTCTCTATCCCCATGATTTCTCTCTATATTATGGTATCTCTTTCATTGCATTCCCCCTTCCTCCCTGTTCCAGCTTGGCCATCCCATTCCCTTACGTTTTCATCCCCTATCTCCTACCCTCCATTGCTCACCCTTCATCCCCAGTTTACTCATGGAGATCTCATCTATTTCCCCTTCCTAGGGTGGTCCATGTGTCCCTCTTTGTGTCTTCCCTGTTAGTTAGCTTCTCTGAAGTTGTGGGTTGTTTCCTGATTATCCTTTGCTTTATATCTAGTATTCACTTATGAGTGGGTAGATAGCATGTTTGTCCTTCTGAGTCTGGGTTACCCCACTCAGGATGATATTTTCTAGTTTCATTCATTTGCCTGAAAACCTCATGATGTCATTGTTTTTTCTCTGCTGAAGAGTACTCCATTGTGTACCACATTTTCTTAATCCACTACTCAGTTGAGGGGCATCTAAGTTGTTTCCAGGATCTGGCTGCTATGAATAATGGTGCTATGAAAATAGTTGAGCATGTGTCCTTGTGGTATGATTGAGCATTCCTTGGGTATATGCCCAAGAGTGGTATAGCTGGATCTTGACAAAGATTGATTCCCAATTTTCTGAGAAACTGACATACAGATTTCCAAAGTGGCTGAATCAGTTTGCACTCCCACCAACAGTGGGCGTATTCCCCTTGCTCCAAATCCTCTCCAACATAAGCTGTCTACAGTGCTTTTGATCTTAGCCATTCTGACTGGTATAAGATGGTATCTCAGAGTTGTTTTGATTTGCATCTCCCTAATAATTAAGGATGCTGAGTAATTCCTTAAATGTCTTTCAGCCATTTGAAATTCTTCCTTTGAGAATTCTCTGTTTATCTCTATAACTCATTTTTAAATTGGATTGTTCATTATTTTGGTGTCTACTTTCTTGAGTTCTTTATATATTTTGGAGATCAGCCCTCTGTCAGATATGGGGTTGGTGAAAATCTTTTCCCATTCTGTGGGCTGTCGTTTTGTCTTATTTACTGTGTCCTTTGCCTTACGGAAGCTTCTCAGTTTCAGGAGGTCCCATTGATTAATTGTTGTTCTCAGTGTCTATGCTACTGGTGTTATATTTAGAAAGTGGTCTCCTGTGCCAATGCATTGAAGGCTACTTCCTACTTTCTCTTATGTCAGGTTCAGAGTAACTGGATTTATGTTGAGGTCTTTGATCCACTTGGACTTGAGTTTTATACATGGCAATAGATATGGTTCTATTTGCATTCTTCTACATATCCACATCCAGTTATGCCAGCACCATTTGTTGAAGATGCTTTCTTTTTTCCATTGTACAGTTTTGGCTTCTTTGTCAAAAATCATAGGTGTGTGGGTTAATGTCAGGGTCTTCAATTTGATTCCATCCATCCACATGTCAGTTGTTATGCCAATACCAAACTGTTTTTATTACTATAGTTCTATAGTAGAGCTTGATTTCAGGGATGGTGATGCTTCCAGAGGTGGTTTTGTTGTACAGGATTCTTTTAGCTCTCCTGGTTTTTTTTGTTCTTTCAAATGAAGTTGAGTATTATTCTTTACAGGTCTGTGAAGAATTGTGTTGGGATTTTTATGGGGATTGCATTGAATCTGTAGATTGCTTTTGGTAAGATGGCCATTTTTGCTATGTTAATCCTTCCTATCCATGAGAATGGGAGATCTTTCCATTTTCTGACATCTTCTTCAATTTCTTTCTTCAGAGACTTAAAGTTCTCATCATACATGTCTTTCACTTGCTTAGTTAGTGTTACCCCAAAGTATTTTATATTATTTGTGGCTATTGTAAAGGATGATGTTTCTCTAATTTCTTTCTCAGCACATTTATCATTTGTATATGGGAAGGCTACCCTTTTTTGAGTTAATCTTGTATCCTGCCACATTACTGAAGATGTTTATCAGCTATAGGAATTCCTGATATAATTTTTGGGGTCACTTATGTATACTATCATGTCATCTGCAAATAGTGAGAGTTTGACTTCTTCCTTTCCAATTTGTATCCCCTTGATCTCCTTTTGCTGTCTTATGGCTCTAGTACTATATTGAATAAATATGGGGAGAGCAGACAGCCTTGTCTTGTTCCTGATTTTAGTGGAATCGCTTTGAGTTTCTCTCCATTTACTTTGATGTTGGCTGTTGGCTTGCTGTAAATTGCCTTTGTTATGTTGAGGTATGTTCCCTGTATTCCTGATCTCTCCAAGACCTTTATCATGGAGGGGTGCTGGATTTTGTCAAAGGCCTTTTCAGCATCTAGTGAGATGAACATGAAAGAACATGTTTTGTTCTTTCAGTTTGTTTATATGGTGTATTACACTGACAGACTTTCGTATGTTGAACCATCCTTGCATCTCTGGGATAAAGCCTACTTGATTATGGTGGATAATTGTTTTGATGTGTTCTTGGAGTCTGTTTGCCAGTATTTTATTGTGTATTTTTTCATCAATGTTCATGAGGGAGATCAGTCTGTAATTCTCTTTCTTTGTTGCATCTTTGTGCGGCTTGGGAATCAGAGTAACTGTAGCCAAATAAAAGGAGATCGGTAATGTTCCTTATGTTTCTATTGTGTGGAACAATTTGAAGAGTATTGGTATTAACTCTTCTTTGAAAATCTAGTAGAATTCTGCATTAAAACCATCTGGTCCTGGGCTTTTTTTTGTTGGGAGACTCTTAATGACTGTTTCTATTTCCTTAGGGCTCTATTTAAATTGTTTATCTGGTCTTGATTTAGCTTTGGTATGAGGTGCCTATCCAGAAAATTGTCCATTTTTCAGATTTTCCAATTTTGTGGAGTACAGTTTATTGAAGTATGGCCTGATGATTCCCTGGATTGCCTCATTGTCAGTTGTTCTATCTCCCTTTTCATTTCTGATTTTGTTAATTGGGATGATCTCTTTATGCCTTTTGGTTAGTGTGGATAAGGGCTTTTCTATCTTGTTGATTTTCTCAAAGAACCAAGTCTTTGTTTCATTTATTCTTTGTATTGTTCTCTTTGTTTCTATTTTATTTATTTCAGCTCTCAATTTGATTATTTACTGGTGTGTATTCCTCCTGAGTGACTTTGCTTCTTCCTGTTCTAGAACTTTCAGGTGTGCTGTTAAGTCACTAGTGTGATATTTATCCAACTTCTTTCTATGGGCATTTAGTGCTGTGAATTTTTCTCTTAGCACTGCTTTCATAGTATCCCATAAATTTAAGTATGTAGTACATTCATTTTCATTCAACTCTAGGAAGTCTTTAATTTCTTTATTTCTTCCTTGACCCATTGGTGATTCAATTGGGCATTATTCAGTTTCCATGAGATTGTAGGCTTTCTGTAATTTTTGTTGTTGTTGAAATCTAACTTTAAGCCATGGTGGTCCTATAAAATACAGGAGGTTATTCCAAATTTTTTTTTTTGTATCTGTTGAGATTTGCCTTATGACCGAGTACGTGGCTGATTTTAGAGGAAGTTTCGTGGGGTGCTGAGAAGAAGTTATATTCTTTTTTGTTAGGATGGAATGTTCATTTCAGTCATAACATCTGTTATGTCCCTTATTTCTCTGTTAAGTTTTGATCTGGAAGAATTTTCCAGTAGTGAGAGTGGTGTGTTGAAGTCTCCCACTATTAATGTATGGGGTTTGATGTATGATTTAAGCTTTAGTAATGTTTCCTTTACATATGTGGGTACCCTTGTATTTGGGGCATAAATGTTCAGAATTGAAACTTCATCTTGGTGGATCTTCCCTGTGATAAGTAAGTAATGTTCTTCTCTATCTCTTTTGATTAATTTTAGTTTGAAGTCTATTTTGTTGGATATTAGGATAGCTACACGAGCTTGCTTCTTAGGTCCATTTGATTAGAGAAACTTTTCCCAGCCTTTTACTCTGAGGTAGTGTCTGTCTTTGAAGTTAAAGTGTGTTTCTTGTATGCAGCAGAAACATGAGTCCTGCTTTTGTATCCATTCTGTTAGCCTGTGTCTTTTTGTAGGTGAATTAAGTCCATTCATATTAAGGGATATTAATGACCAGTGATTATTAATTCCTGTTACCTTTTGGTGG
>CABHPR010134087.1:0-18143 GCA_902168415.1 Peromyscus melanophrys
GACTGTGATTCCTGTTGAAGTTGTCTCCACTCCAATGGTATTTAGATTCGCTTCTATTGAAACAGAGCAGAAAAGGTGAGATGCAGCTATCAAAACACCGTTATAAAATATTAGCCCCAGGGAAGCTATATTCCCACAGAATATTAAATGTTTAGCAATCTACAGATAAATGAATACATCCTCAAGACCCTAATGACACCTAGTAAACAGTGGATTCCAAACACAGTGTAGCTAGCCATGGAAGGCTAATGGTTAGAAATTATATCATGCTTGACCTTGAGGATAAGAGGTGTCCCTCATCATCAACACCCCTTCTTCCTCCATTGCACCTCAGGACCTTAGCAGATCTTACCTTTCACAGAAATGCAGACAACCATAAACAGAGTTGGATGAGACTGGAGAGCAAAGCTAAGAGTCCAAATGTAACAAAGGTTATTGTGGCTTTCCACTAACTGATGGTAAAGCCTCATTGCTGAAGACAACACTTACGTATCTCATCAGACGTAGAAAAGTGGAGCTGGTTCCTAACTAGAGGCTTCACTCCTACTTACAATTATGGTACTAAAAAGTACTCTGCATGCTGCCAGAGGCAAAAGGCAATCATCAACCCAGCTGCAAACCCTGCACACTACAACAGTGTCCTTTCCGTGAGATATGATGATGTAGTAGCGGCACAAATGTTGTGGGAGTAACCAACCACTCTTTGACTGGATCTAAGGCCCACTCCATGAGATAGAAGCCATGCCTGGAACTACTAGGGTGACCAATAATCTGACAATGGATAGTGTAACTCGAATCTTAAAGGGACTTTCAATAAAAAACCCAGAGCCAGATATTGGGGTAAATGCTGAAAGATCAGAGAGACAAAGGAACAAACAACTGCCACATCTCACCTTGCCAACTCCACGAATCCTCTGACATAATGTCTCTGAGTCCTCCAATGAAAGGGGTCCAGCTGAAAAAGCCTGAGTCCTCAGCAGAAAGGGGCTTTAGTTCCTGTCTCCTCACGCCTTATATACATTTTCTGCCCAGCCATATCACTTCCTTCTTAGTGCTGGGATTAAAGGTATGTGTGCTTCCCAAGCAAAAGTATGATATCTCAAGTTCTGGGATTAAAGGCATGTGACTCTCAAGTATTGGGATTAAAGGTGTGTGCCACCACTGCTTGGCTCTTTTTCTCTCCTAGACTGAGTCAATCTCATGTAGTCCAGGGTGACTTTGAATTCACAGAGATCTTGGATCTCTGCCTCCCAAGTGCTAGGATTAAAAGTGTATACCACCACTGTCTGGCCTCTATGTTTAATCTGGTGACTTGTGCTATCCTCTGATCTTCAGGCAAATTTTATTAGGGTATACAATATATCACCACAGGATAGGCCATAGGCCTAAGGGAAAACCAAATACTATTGCTCTGCTAAAGAAACATAGCAATAAAATGACCCCTAAAGACATTCTGTTATACCCATAGATCAGTGCCTTGCTTAGCCAATATCAGAGAAGCTTCTTCTTGCAGTAGATAGGAACTAACACAGAGATCCACAACTGGACAATGTACAAAGACTAAGAGACTTTGGAACACTCAGTCCTACATAGGATCAAACCCCTTTATCAAACCCCTTCTCTCAGGGATCAGGGATCTATTCAGAAAAAGAGATAGAAAGATTGTAAGAGCCAGAGGGGATGGATGACACCAAGGAAACAGTGTCTTCCAGACACAACGGGACTGATGCACATATGAACTCACAGAGACTGTGGCCTGCACAGGTTCAAGCCAGACAGGGTCCCGGCCCTGAGAGGGGAAAGCAGACACAGGTTCTCACCCGTAACCAAGAAGCTGCAGTTGATACCCCTGGCAGAGGGAAAATCAGTTTTCTCCAACGGAATTTCCTTGGGTATGTTAATCACACTCCAGGGAAGACCCCATACCCAGGAGTAGATGGTCAGCACAGAATGAACTCTGGTATTTGGTAGACTTTTTGCCTCCTTTTGCTTGTTTGAGCATGTTTTGTTTTATTGATCTTTTGCTTGTATATTTTGGTTTACATTTTTTTGTGGTTTTGTGAAGATATTGTGTGTGTGTTTCTGTTTTTGTTTGTTTTGCTTTTATTTGTTTAAAGAGAGAGCAAGAAGGGGCATGGAGTTAGGTGAGTGGGAAGAATTTGGAAGGAGCTGAGGAAGTGGAAGAATGTGATTGAAATATATTGTATGAGAAAACACTTGCAACATAAAAAAAATTGTAAAATAAGCATGTGAAAGACTGGGCTTCCCTCCTTCCTCTTCTCTCCTCCTTTTTCCCTCCTCCCTCCTCCCCACCCAGTCACTCCCCTGCCTCCATTAAGGCTAACAAATGATGGATATAGCTTTTAGGAGAAAACTGCTATGTAAATATGCAAGGAAAAAAACCTCATTGTGCAAATAAACTACAAAAGTCCCACTCTTTATGCAAATGTCAACTGAGCTTTTACATTTCCTCCCAGCTCTGGCCCACTTCCAGGACATGAAAACCTAGAAATCCTGGTGGATACCCACCAAACTCAATGTCTGCCAATTTCAGTTAGATCTACATTTCTAATCTCAAACTTTCAACTCACTCTGGGGGTGCCTGAAAGGAGCCAAACTGCAGTCACAGGTCAGACATTTAAGAATCATGATGGTGCCTGCTACTTGAGATTCTGTGACAGAACAACCTGGTCATGAGCTGAGGTTAGAAAGCAGTTAGCACCAGACACAAGAAAATGCTCATGCATCAAGACACACTAAAGTTATGCACTGGCCTCCTTCACAGCAGCTCCGCAGAGAGGATGAATAACCTCAGAGGAGTCTGGAATGCTTTCCTCCCTTCTCTTTTCTAATTCTTTGTCTTTATCAGCAGTCACCAGATCCCTCTCTTCCTTCTTCTCTTTCTTTCACTCCTCACTGGCCATTGGGACCTTGCACTTGGCTGCAGGACAGTAAACTTATACACGATAAAGGGCGGGTTTCTCTGGTGTTTATTGGTGGTCAAACAAACGAGGGTCCAAGCCACAGTGCTATCCCCCACCCCATGGTGACAAGTAGCTAGAACATTTAGGCAGGTGGATGGCCTTCTTGCTAGCTGGCTCCAGGCAGCGATGGCAGCAGTGGTGACAGCCATTGTTTGATTGGGATTGATGGAGGCTAAGAGGGAGACAGACATCTACAGAAGCAGATTGTCACTTATTCAAACAATGAAGGGCAGCAGTCTCTCTGTGGGAGTGGAGGCTTCGTGCTGAAGCACATGGGACTTGGGGGTTTTATAGGGCAGAAAAGGAAACTTTAGGGGTGGATGATTCCATTTGCACATCTTTCCCCTTGCTGTCTCAAAGTTATAAATACCAACGAAGGTAGATGTAAGTGCCAGTACTTACTTACTGAGCCAGAGTTGCTGATTATGGTTGAAGAGAATGTCAATCAGGCCGGGTCATAGTGGTCTCAGCAAGGCTGAAGCTGAGACAAGTTTAGTCCAAGCAATCAGACTTTTTATATACTTACCAAAATAGAATTCAATGGTGGTTGCCACAATATAATAGTACACAAGATTAATGTCTAAAACCAATTGTTCAGCCAAGCTTCTGTATGCTTCGCTGATTTCTAGGGATGGCAGAGATACGTACATGGCCTGAATGCTTCACTGCCTCAGGGAATGCCTCGGCTTCTCAGGAACTGAAAGGCACGCAGTGCCCCAGCAGGCAGGCATGGACTCTAACCTGAAAAACCTAGGATGCATACTGCTCAAGGTAGCTAGCCTAGCCCAACTCCATGATTCCCTGCAGGGAGGTATGTTGACCTTCCCATCAGGGGTAGCCCAGATCCTACCTTGCAGGTGTTATCAGTATGTCAACTTTCCTTACCTGAGGCTTTTGGTCATTAGCCCTTTAGCCATGATATTGGGGCCATGATGCTGCAGTTATAATGAGGTAGCCCCAGGTTCAAGATCTACCCTGCCACTGTTTTCCACAAACACCACCACCTCCTTGGGCTTTCCCCACTTTGCTCACCTACCCTCACTCTCTTTCCTCTTCACATCCCTGTTAACTTTGCTCCACACCTACCACCGCCATGCTGCTCACTTGTGACTGGTCAAATCTTTCCTACTCTCGTGTCCTTCCTTTTTATTTACCAGAGATAGCTCCATCCCTAAGAGTACGAGTATTTTTCTACCAAGTAATAAGGTACAACAATCTTCCCATTAGCATTTTAAATCCAGAATACAGCCTAGAAAGTGACAAGAACTGCTCATTTAACAGGCCACTTTTTAACCAAACCTAACAGGGCCTTTTTAGAGTCTCTAAAAAGTGATACCTCTTTCTACTAGAGTAAAAAGAAAGAGCTTCAGAGATGTCCGTAGGAGGGTCTTGCATTCCAGTATTGCCAGACTTGGTCCCCAGAGAGACAGCACAAGCAGTTAACTCAAACCCAGAGATGAGTAAGTCTCAAAGGGTTAAGATCTCACTTCAGTGGTTCTAACCCTCCTTAGGTGACATGTGGTTCACCAGGGACACCTGATAGTGTGACAGATTTGGAGAATTCCACAACTGGAAGGTCTTCTTGAGGACTCTGCATGTAAACAAAAGGTATACTCCCCCTCTGCTTCAGAGACCCTCTACATCTTGTCTTTCTTCTAGGAAAGTCAGTTCCCTTGGACTCTACCACAATGCAACACGAATGTGAATAAATTTCATCCAAATTGAAAATAGCCAACATGTTACTCTGACACTGTCTGACTCCAATATATGCTGGGTGAAGAGAGCATTGGCCAAAGCATGAAAGGACTCACACTTGGTCCTACTTCTTACACCTGGAGAAGCAGCAGTGACTCTCGGAGAAAGCTCGGTGTGTAGTTGAGCTTTTTTTTTTCCCCAAAATTCTATCGGTTGCCCATCTGGAGCACTGCTTGTAATTATGACACCCACCAGGAACTGTAGATATAAGCTGCTGGTAGAGAGTCACTTAACAGAGATGGAAAACCTGTATGAAGAAACCCGTTAATTATGATAGCATCAAAGAGGTTACACAAGTGAGGGAAATAAATCCAGCTCTATTTCTCAGTGAATCAAAGGAAGCCTTTAGAAAATTAAGGTTATCTCAGCTGACCTCCCTCCATTGTTTATCTCTCTTAAATCAAGCAACATTTTCTTAACCTTTCTAGGTCTTTGAGATCTAAGTTTTCTACCTTGCTTATTTTCTTTCTCTCACTCTTTCCTTTTTGAGACAGGATCTCAAGTAGCTTAAGCTAGCCTCAAACTTTCTATGGAGCCAAGTGTGACCTTTGACTCCTAATCCTCCCGCCTCTACATCTAGAATGCTATAATTGCGGGTGCATGCCACCACACACAGTTTTATTTCTAAATTCTCTCTCTCTCTCTCTCTCTCTCTCTCTCTCTCTCTCTCTCTCTCTCTCTCTCTCTCTCTCTCTCTGTGTGTGTGTGTGTGTGTGTGTGTGTGTGTGTGTGTGTGTGTGTGTGTGTGTTGGCATGTTGGGGTAAGCATGTCATGATGCATGTGTACAAGTCAGAGGACAGCTTTTGGTTTTCACCTTCTACCTTGTTGAGGCAGGCTCTGTTTTTCTGCTGCTGTGTAGCACGTTCCAAACTAGCTGGTTGTTGAGCTTCTGAGACATTCTCCTTCATTCACTTCCCATCTTGCTGTCGGAGTACTTAGATTACAAATATACACCTCATCATCAGGCTTTCAATATGGGTCTGAGGGCTCAAACTCAGGTTGTCAGGTTTTCCCAGCAGACTCTTTTACACACTGAGCCATGGCCCTGGGTTATGCTCAGTTTTAAGTGGTGCTGGGTTTTGTGTGTGTGTGTGTGTGTGTGTGTGTGTGTGTGTGTGTGTCCTATCTTATGTCAAGTTGACAAAAAAACTAACCATCCCAGTCCCCCTTGTCAATTTGATAATACGCAAACACATTGCAGTTAAACCATAACCTTCTTTTCTTATTTGTCCCCAGGATCTCACACTAAGGTCACATTATTAAACAGTATAACATTAAAAGTCCCACAGTCTTTTTAAAAATACAAACACTTTAAAGTTGAGTCTATTTAGAATATCCAACGTCTCTTAAAAATTCAACATCTTTCAACTGTGGGCCCCTAAAAATAAAAAATAAGTTACGTAAGTTTTTTAGATAGGGGTCCCTCTATGTAGCCCTGGCTGGTCTGGAACTCACCATGTAGAACAAACCAGCCTCAAATTCATAGAGATCCACCTGCCTCTGTCTCCTGAGCTGTGGTGTTAAAGGTATGCAGCACTATGTCCAACAAGTTGCATACTTCTAATTTCAAGAAGGAAGAACCAGGGCACAGTTATAATTAGATCAAAACAAAATAAACAACTAAAGTGTAAATCAAACTGTGTAACTCAGTGACTGAGATCTGGGACTCAGGATCTTCTGAGTTCCAATGGGCTTGGGCAGCTTCATATCTCATGCTCTACTATCTACAGCATATAAACTTGTCTCATAGGCTCAGGCCAGGCTGCTCCAGGTCTACCACTGTCCTATGTGGTCATCACCTTCTCTCCACAATACATTCATGCCTTCAATATCTCAATATCAAAATCAATATCTCCTAACCACCTGGGAGATTCTTACACATTACCAAGTTCAGCTCCCAGCACGAGGTACAGACTCGCCCCTCTCTGGACCACAGCTTCTGTGTGCTAACCCTGAGGAATCATTTCCCAGAAGATTTTGCCTCAATGGTGCTGGTTTCTTTTTAATCATAGCTGATTTTTTTTCAGCCCCAGCTAACTAGCATTGATTGTCCCAGAAAAAAAAAAAAAAAAAAGATTTCACTTCAACAGTGTTGGTTTCATTAGCCACAGCTGATTCTTCAGTCCTAGATGACAAGAAACCACAAAACGAATTTAAGTATATTACATGAGCATCTCTGCTGATAGTCAATACTTCCCTATGAAGCTGTTTCCATCACCTGCATTTTTCTCAACACTTATTTTCCAAGCTCCCACAGAACATCCCATTAAGCTTTAAGCACTCAATGACTTTTTCAGCCATGTTCCAAACACTTCCACAACCCTCCCCAAAACAACACAGCCTCTTCCTCAAAATTCTCTGGTAACAATTTCCATTTTAGTTAGGTTTCTATTGTTTTGATTAACACTATGACCAAAAGCAAGTTGGAGAGAAAAGGGTTTATTTGGCTTTCAGTTACAATACATCACTGAGGGAAGCCAGGGCAAAAAGTCAAGGCAGGAAATAAAGTAGAGCCATCTAAAACAAATAACCTAATAGTACACCCCAAGACTCTAGAAGAAAAAAAAAAAAAGAAACCCAACCCAAATTCTTGAGATGGCAAGAAATAAAGATTAGGATAGAAACCAATGAAACAGAGACTAAAATAAGAACAATACGAACAGTTTGTTCTTTGAAAAGACTAACGAGATTGATAAACTCTAGCCAAACTAGAAAGAGAGACTAAAATTTGTAGGGAGCTGCGTGTAACCACGCCTTAAAGGTGGCGCTGGTTACCGCCTTCCGCCATCCCGACGGCGAGCGCTCCCCGTGGAAAACAACTCCATATAAGGCTATACGGAATTTGTGGCTTGCTTACGTGTGCTTGAGCCTATTGGGCAATGCCCACGTGGCGACCTGGGGTTGGCTGCCCAGAGCCTATTTAAGGCCAGGAGAGGCTTTGCCCAGGGGATGTTTTAGAAGTCAGAAGATTGTTCAAAGGCCTGAATAAACTGCAAGAAGAAGAGCTCGGTGTTGTGTCTTCCTTGCTGGTCGAGGTGGGCACGACAAAAATTAATAAATTAGAGATGAAAAGGGAATTGCTACAACAGATTCCAATGAAACCCAAATCATTAGTTAATATTTTGAAAATGTATTTCAAGATTTTGAACGACCTAGAAATTAATACATTTCTAAGCATATATGACCTATCTAAATTAAATCCAGAAGATAAACAATTTAACAAACAATGAGACTGAAGCAGTAATTAAGACTCCATGGGACTGGGAAGATGGTTCAGCATATACAGCCATTTGTTGCCAATCTTGATTGCCTAAGTTCAAACCCCAGGACTCACATGGTGGAAAGAACTGACTCCTTCAAGTTGATACCTCCACTCATGTACCAAAGCACATGTGTACACACAAGAGTAAATAAATAATAAATAATTTTTTAAAACATGTACATGTCTTATCTTACTGTTTCTATTGCTGTGAAGAGACACAATGACCACAGCAACTCTCATAAGGAAAACACTTAATTGAGGGGGCTTGCTTATAGTTTCAGAGCTTCAGTCCATTATCATCATGGCAGGGAGTCTGGTGGCATGTAGACAGATGTGGTGCTGCAGGAGTAGCTGACAGTCCTACATCTTGCAGGCAACAGGAAGTTAACTGAGACTGGGTGGTATCCTGAGCATAGGAAACCTCAAAGCCCACCCCACAGTGACATATTTCCTCCAACAAAGCCACACCTCTTAATAGTGCCACTCCTTATGAATTATGGGGGCCAATTATATTCAGACTACCTACCACATGTCTCCCCACCAGAAAAAGGCCCATTACCAGATGGATCCACTGCTGGGTTCTATGAAACTTTAAAGGAAGATCTAATACCAACACTTGCCAAACTGCTTCACAAAACAGAGAGAAGGAACACTAAAAAACTCATTCTATGAAGCCAGTATTACTCTGATCCCAAAACCAGATAGACACAATAACAAAGAAAGGAAATTTTTAGAATGAAAAGTTCACTTAACATATGCAAATCAATAAATATACATCATATTAACAGACTTAAAAACAGAAATTGTGTGGTCATCTTGACAGATGGAACTAGTATTTGACAAACTTCAACCCACTTCATGATATAAGTCCTGAAAATCTAAGAGTAGACAGAACAACCTCAATACTTGACAAACCTATAACTAGGCTCCTACTAAATGAGGCGAGGGGCTGCAAAGCATGTCCATTAAAAGGCAGAATGAGACAATGTCTACTCACTGGTGTTTTGTTTGTTTTGTTCTGTTTTTGAGACAGCATCTCTCTATTATGTACCTTTGGCTTTCCTGGAACTCACTGCATAGACCAGGCTGGCCTCACACTCACAGAGATCCATCTACCTTTGCTGGGATTAAAGGCATGGGCCACCACACCCCGCTACTCACTGTATTCTTACTCAACATACTGCCCTAAGTATTAGCTAGAACAGTAAGACAAGAGAAACCTGTAAACCAGATAAAAATTGGAGAAGAAACTACAGTATCACTATCTGAAGACAACACAAGTGTTTACTTGACAGAATCCACAGACTGCACCAGAAAATTTTTAGATCCAATAAATGCTTTCAGTAAAGATGAAAGATATAAAATAAACGTGTAAAAATTAGTAGCTTTTGTATATACCAGTAACAAACTTGCTGAGAAAAAAATTAAGGGGTTGTAAAGATAGCTCTGTAATTAAAAGGACTTACTTTTTTTTGCAGAGGATCTGAGTTTGGTTCAAGTACCCACATCAGGCAGCTCACAATTGCCTATAAATCCAGTTCCATGATGTTAAATTCCTCTTCTGACCTCCTCAGGCACCTGAATGTACATGGTACACATAAGTTCATATAGTGACATACATATACATGTAAATAAAAAAGTAAATAAATATTTTTAAGAATTAATTAGGATTAGTTTTTGAAAAGTCATATGAAAGCCTAACACAGTAGAAGCTTCCTAAAATACATACATATATGGGAATAATTTAAATAAAATCACTATTTAGTGAGGGAAACAGTACCCCAACTCAACATCTTATTCTACCAAGTAAAACCTCCATTGCTAGGAATGATTACATCTTGTTGAGTCACTGCACAAAAGGGGTTCTATAGATCTCATTGATTACCCTCCTGATGGTGAGGCCCTATAACTGAAGACACCACTTGCTTATGTCATCAAAGAGAAGTTGAACTGGTACCCAACTAGAAGCATTTCTGCCTACTAATCAGCATTCATGGTGCTCAAAGACATTTTGCACACTATCAGAGAAAAGTAGCCATCAATATCACCCAGCTACAAACACTAGGACCTACTTCAGGAACCTGCCTGCAGGATATACTGGTGTAATACTGACACAAACATTATGAGAATAATCAACCACTTTTTGATTGGACTTAAGACTCCATGAGATAGAGCCCACACCTGAAACTGTTAATGAGGCCAAGAACCTCAGACAGACTAGTTAGGTCATGGGTACTAGAGGAAAATCTACTATTATTCTGCTAAATTAACATAGCAATAAAATAACGTGGGATGACTCATCTGTAACAGGCTTGAGGGCCAGCCGGCCCAAACCAGTAAAACAGATACTTTCTGAGAGCAAACCTGAGTCTGCCTAAAGGCCTTAGCAACAGCAGTTGAGACATGATCTGGAGATGACCTGGACCATTGAGAGGCAGCCATGTCACACCAGAAGATGCATGTTCATCAGACTTTTCCCAGGGTGGGGTGGAGAGTATATAAGGCTTGCCTCTTCCTGAATAAACTGAGCTTGTTGTTTCAACATTCTTCCGGAGTCTGTGTCATTGACTCTGTGCCTACTTGGCCCCATCCCCCTAAGGGAACAACAGCACAGGACCCTTAATTAATAACTCTTAATGATATACATATTGTTATACCTAACATAACAGTGCTTTGATCAACTCTAATCACAGAAGCGACTTCTTGCAGTAGATAGTAATAGACATAGAGATACAGATCCAAAATTAGATGATGTGCAGACCCTGAGAGATCTTGGAGCACTTGACCAAAAAAAGAATGTCTTCATCAAACCCCTCCCCTCAAGACTAAGGGGTCTATTTGAAGAGGAGGCAGAAAGATTGGTAAAAGGCAGAGATGGTGGACAACTCCAAGACACAACAGGAACGATGCATGTTTGAACCCACAGAGATTGTATCAACACACAAAAGACCTGAGCAAGTTCAAACCAGACAAAATTACAGCACTCTGAAGGGGAAGTGGACACAAAGTTCCACTCCTAACCAAGAAGCTATTTGAAATTGATATCTACAAGAAAAAAGAAAATCTATTTTCTCCAATGACATATCATTAGGTATATCAATCACACTCCAAGGTAGATCCCATGTCAAGGAGTAATTGGCCAACACAAAGCAGATTCCATGGTTTTGTGTGTGTGTGTGTGTGTGGGTGGGTGTGTGGGTGTGTGTGGGTGTGGGTGTGGGTGTGTGGGTGTGTACCTTTTATTTTGTTTTGGTACTGTTTTACATATTGTTTTTGTTTATTTGTTGGCATTTGGGTTTTTTATTTATGTGGCTTTTGAAGGGGTAGGGAAAGAAAAGGTAGAGAGAGAGAGATTGGGTGGGTATGGCAGTAGGAAAGATTTGAAAGGAGTTTGGGGAGGGGAAAGAAGAATATGATCAAAATGTATTTTTAAAACATTTTAAATAAATAAATTAGGGGAAACATCCCATTCATAATAGTTTCAAATAAAGTCTATCTAGGGATCTCATCAGTTTCAATGTCATACTTTAAAGCTCTAGAAAAAAATGCAAAATTCATACAGAAATACCAAAGGTCACATGTAGCCAAGGCAATCCTAAGCAGAAAGAACAGAGCAGCAGCAGCAACACATTACCTGTCCTCAGACTATACAACAGAGCCATAGTGACAAAGACACTGATATATAAATACACATATAGACCAATGGAGGGTAATAGAAGCCACAAAAAGAAACCAACATGGTGTGAACACCTAACTTTTAACAACGATTTCAAAACTATGCCCTGGGAAAAGCCTGCTCAAATAAATGATGCTGGCAAAATTAGATATCCACCTGCAGAAAATGACCCTCTCTCTGATCTTTTGTGAAAGTCAATTGAAAATGGATCAGAGAGCCCCAGATCTGAAACACCTATGAAACCTATACTTACATCCTGAAATGTTTCCCCTAGCAGTTTCAAGTTATAGGAAAGAACTTCCTAAATAGAACCCCAAATAGCATAGAGTCGTGCTTCAAGAACTGACAAAGTTATGTGAAATCAAAATGTTTCTTCATGGGACTGGAGAAATGGCTCAGGGGTTAAGAGAAATGTCTGTTCTTCCAGAGGTCCCAAGTTCAATTCCCAGCACTGGCATGGCAGCTCCCAACCATCTGATCTATAATGAAATCCTATGCCCTCTTCTGGTATGCACATGTGCAAGCAGACAAAGCACCTAGAAAATACATAAATAAATATTTTTTTAAAAAATATTTCTTCACAGCAAGATAAACTATCATCAGAGTAAGCAGGCAGCCTATATACTTACAGAACATCCTCACCAGCTACACTTCAGATAGAGTTAATATTTAGAAAATATAAAGAACTGCAGAAATTGGACATCAAAATATACAAACTGCCAATTAAGAAGTGGGTAATAAACTGAACAATCAGTCTAAAAGAGAAATAAAAGACAAATGGCTGATGCATATTTTTTAATGTCTAACACCTGTAATTATCATGAAATGTAAATTAAAAGTACTTTGACTCAACCTGGAGCAGCAGCTGGGGTAGAAGGAAGACAACCAAGAGCCGAGGAGGCGGCAAGCACCACTTCGAAGAACAAACATGTGAGGGAGAGGTGGGAAAGAAGGAAAAACGGAGCGGCTTGTGCTTGTGGAGAGAGCTGGAACGGCAGACAGTGACACATGACAGAGAGGGCTGAGATCTACTAGCTGTCGCTGTGGTGGGTGCGGTGTGATGGTGTGCAATAGCCTGGAGCTTAAGCAGACACAGACTCTCCCCCAAACCTGCCACCTGATCATGGGATCCCCCAGCACTGGGCCACGAAAAGGGCCGGAGATGGGGAAAGGTTTGCTTTCTGGATTGCACCTTCTTGGGGACCACCATGGCCCTTGTCGATGGCATCAGAGGCCATGTTGGTATCGGTGGTCCATGCTGTTGCCCCAGCCTGCGCCAAGCAGTGATGAGATCTTTCAGAAAACTAAAAGTAGAATAGCCATGTTACCCATCTACACCATTTCTGGATATATCCCTAAAGGACTCTGCATTCTCCCAGAGACACATGCTCATCCGTGTTTATTGCTGTCCTACGCAATAACAAGTTGCAGGGATTGGCTGCCCTGTCCTCAGTAGTGGAATGGATTGAAAATGAGGCACGTGTACATAACAGAATTGCTTTCACTCATAAGAAAATATGAGATTTGTAGGAAAGTGGATGCAGTTGGAAATTATTAATAGTTAACAAAGGTTCAGAAAAACAAGCACGGCATGTTTTCTCTCACATGCAGATCTGAGCTTCTAATTTTTATACATGTGATGGCTCAGCTGCTGAAGGTGCTGGCCACTAAGCCTGACCACCCGAGTTATATCCCGGCGACTGGAAGGGATGGAGGAAACTGACTCCTACCTGCCCCCCACACAAATAAGTGATGGAATGCATGTATTTATGTGAGAATGAGTGTGGGTAGAGATCAGAAAACTAGAAAAGGACCCGTGAGAGATGGGGAAAGGACCCTTTAGAGGAGTCAGTGGAGAGGGCAATGGGACACATGCTGTTATAGATGACTCCAGAAGGTTACAGACCACCATGCTTATTAAACCAGTTAGGAAGACAGAGCGTCCCTTATTCAGAGAAGCTGGTGACTGACGGCAGGCTCCTCCCACAAGGAACTCTCAGTCACAAAGCCAGGCAGGGGAGGGGTTTAAAGCCACAAAGCCTGTACTCACATCACAGCAGGTGCAGGCTGGGGTAGGTCGTTTTTTGTTTTGTTTTGTTTTTTAAATCACATAGTCAAATTTATTTCAAGCCCTGTGAAAACATTCAGACTAATCAAAATAGTGCTGTACCGTTTATAATACACGGACCATCCAGTTTTTGAAGTCTAGACAATTAACTAATCCCTAAACCCACACACCATGTATTTCCAAAAGCAACGACTATTTAACAAAACGTATGAACTTTCATACATTTAATGAAAACATAATTAACAGCAAGCTATCCCACTGAGCAAACACAAATCTATTTTTGTACTCTTCATTTTTTTAAGTTGCTTTCTATATCTACTGATATTTAAGACTTCTTCAAAGTATGGGATTTCCAACATCAAAAAGTATATCTTCAAGGCTAGGGATGCAGCTCACTAGCAGAGCACTTACCATTTATAAGGTGGAGTTCCATCTCCCACCACACCCCACATGCACCCACGTGTGCTCCATATACGTGTTTATGTTGCAAAAATTCCCTTCTCCATCCTTTAATGTCTACCCTCCCATAGGTAGTGTCTCCTTACCAGCAAATTTGTTGCTGTACAGTGAACAAGAATCCAATATGCTGATGGCACAAAGCAATTGTAATCCAATTTCAGAGTAATCTAATTTTAACTTTCTGCCAATATAAACAAAAGAACTCAAGCAGCCAAAACTTAGATTAAGAGGAAAAACAGAAGGTGTAGCTGGAGTTTTCTCCAGTCCCACTCAGGCCTGCAGCCACTCAGACTCAAATAAACACACAGACGCTTATATTATTAAACTGTTTGGTCTAACGGCTCAGGCTTCTTGCTATCTGGTTCTTATATCTGAAATTAAACCATTTCTATCAATCTATACCTTGCCATGTGGCTCATGGTTTACCGGCATCTTACATGTTGCTTCTCATGGCAGCGTCTGCTAACTCAGCCTTCCACCTCCCAGAATTCTCCTCTCTCCTTATCCCACCTATACTATACTTCCTGCCTGGCTACTGGCCAATCAGCATTTTATTTATCAATCAATCAGAGCAACACATTCACAGCATCCCCAGCAAGAACGTATAAATATATTTAACTAAAACTTTCTACATTAGGAAGCTATGGGGTCTCTCTAGAGGGGCATTAAATTATATTTAAGTAGCTGTCCATACAGGGCTACACAGGCTTACATTTGTTTTGAGAACAAAGAACCACATCAAAAAACAAATCCTTTTACTTTGTTGTTTGGTTATTATATAGTTTTCCTAAGGGAAAAACAAGTATTTGTGGATTTTAAGAAACTGGTATAGCCGGGCAGTGGTGGCACGCATCTTTAATCCCAGCACTCGGGAGGCAGAGGCAGGCAGATCTCTGTGAGTTCAAGGCCAGCCTGGTCTACAGAGCGAGTTCCAGGACAGGCTCTAAAACTACACAGAGAAACTCTGTCTCAAAAAAAACAAAAAAACAAAAAACAAAAATAAGAAAAAGAAAAAAGAAAGAAACTGGTATAATCAGGCAAATTCCATCAGAAACAATGGATCTCTGAGTTTGGGAGCATTCAGGGCTACATAATGAAACTCTTGTCTTTAAAAAAAAAAAAAAGGAAAGTAATAAGAAAGAGGGAAAAATTGGTGTGTACAAATGAATAACTGTGTTCACTTCAATCTCAAAGAAACCTGCAGGTGAAGTTTCTTGTTCTGTTTTTCCTAAAAGGCAATGCAGATCTGTGCATGACCACTGTTCATACAATGATGAGCAGAATGGCAGACACACATGTTGTAGGATATTCCCAATGAGGATAGCATCAACCACTTAGAGTGAAAAAATGAACCAAAATCAGAAAAATGTTAGTGTAAAGGGAGTTTTAACAACACAAAAGCAAAATGTTGTAGGGCTCTAAAGAGGAAGTGGGACCGGGAATCTAGCTCTGTTTCAGCTCTTGCCTGGTGTGTGAGGCTCTGGATTCGATCTTTAGTACTGTGCAGAAAGCAAATGAACAAAAACCCTGACAGGAAAACAATCTAGGCCACGCAAACTGAGAGAGCTCCAAACAGACCAGAAACTGTAACTCAAAAGTTTTCATGTCTATAAAATTATATCATGCACAAAACAATACAAGCATAGCACGGATTTTCCTCCTTGGTGAGTTTCCTGTGATGGTTTCCCATAAAAGCCCTCTCTTATGCTGGGCGGTGGTGGCACACGCCTTTAATCCCAGCACTCGGGAGGCAGAGGCAGGTGGATCTCTGTGAGTTTGAGTTCCAGCCTGGTCTACAGAGCGAGTTCCAGGAAAGGTGCAAAGCTACACAGAGAAACCCTGTCAAAAAAAGAAAGCCCTCTCTGTTCCACGGAGCATGCTCACCAGCACACCAGGTGCTAACCCTGGGAATTTCAGTCCTCCCTCCAGTGACTTGCTTCCCACCCACACTCACAGAGATTTCATTTCCATTTTAAGACCCTGGCTTTCTGGTGGCTCACTCTAATCATCATTCCATTAAAGAATCGTGATTTCTGAATGGATCCTTTCATGGTGGATTCAGTAGCTGAAGCTTAACAGGATAACCACATTGTACTGTCAAACTAATTCAGTTTCAGGAAAATGTACAAGTTAAATACAACCAAGGTGAGACTATATCATAAGCAGTGGCACACTACAGTGGATGGATAAATAAGATACCTTTCATCAGTGGCCATTCAAAACTTTGCCTTTAGAAACTTGGAAGAAATTTTCATCATGGTGTTTCAAACCCAGTCTTTGTTGTTTTGGATTGTTTTTTCTTTAGTATCACCTTGAATAGCTGTAATAAGTGACTCTAGAAAGAATCGAAGTTTTTTTTTTCTGGTCTGAGGTAACCACCAATGGCCACATTGAAAATTTCTCCATAGCAGCCCTCTTCAGGGCTAGAGAAGTGGCTCAGTGGTTAAGAACAGTGGCTGTTCTTCCAGAGGTCTGAGTTCAACGCCCAGCAACCACATGGTGGCTCACAACCATCTGTAGTGAGATCTGGTGCCCTCTTCTGACCTGCAGGCAGAGATACAGGCAGAACACTACATATAATAAATAAATAAATCTTTTTTAAAAAAAATCCTCTTTGATGTGGGTTTCCATGGGCTTTTTTATATTTTTGTAGTATGGTTCCAGCCTATTGCTCGCCAATCTTATGAACATCCACTCCCGAAAATAGGACAACCATAATAAATGTCCACTGGTTGGGGAAAATGGCTGTGGGAGGCCCGGATACTTGGGGGCCTCTTAGGAAGTAGGCACTTAGTAACTGGTTGCGGTAGAAGAGCAGCTCTTCATGACATCATCTGCGGAGATGCGAGCTTCTGCCCACTCTGTCCCTGCAGCACCCAGTAAGTGAGACACTCAGGCCAGCAGCAGACCAACAGAAGCCGGGCGGTGGGTGCAGGACACCCTGGCGAGGAGTGCCTGCTCACAGACCTTAGTCAGCTGCCCGAATCGGTCGACGAGGGAGGAGGTGGGTCTTTACCTTCACTTTCTTTCCCAGCAGGGAAGGAGGAACCCTTTGATCTGTAAAATATCTCAGAAGCATCATTTTTCAGAAGTGGGAAATCGTTTGTTTACATGCAAGATGCAGCTCCTGAGGGAGGAGATTTGTGTGGTCAGGGTAACCTGACCTCCTAAGCCATTTCAATGTGATGTGGAAAGGGGAGCCCCGGAGGAAGAATAAAAGATGGGGTGGGGAACGCGAGGAAAGAAGAGGAGCAGGTGTGGGGGACATCAACCAAAACTAAGGGTGTTTGAAAATGCCGTAAGGAAGCCCATTACAATGCTGTGTATATGTTACTCTAACTAAAAAAATAAGGCTACGTTTTAGTAAAAAGAGGCTCTTCAACAGTAAAAAGCCACCATTCCTGAGAATTTACTATATACCTAAACTATTATGGATGTTTTATATAGAGAGTCTTTATTAATCTTCACAACTCTGAACAGTAGTTATTTTTCTCCAGTTTACACAGTAGAAACCGAAGCCCACAGGGTTAAGTGTGTAACCTACCCAAAGTCATACTACTGGCCAAGGTTACCATGAGAGACTGGGTGAGTCTGAACCTACAGCTCATGTTTGTATTCACAACGCCACATTCAGGCTGGAGCACAGGGACTGAAAGTTCAAGACCAACTTGGGATACAAAGTGAGTTCAAGGCCAACCTA
Source organism: Peromyscus melanophrys (assembly GCA_902168415.1). Taxonomy (NCBI): domain Eukaryota; kingdom Metazoa; phylum Chordata; class Mammalia; order Rodentia; family Cricetidae; genus Peromyscus; species Peromyscus melanophrys. The sequence goes on from CABHPR010134087.1 coordinate 17,906, forward strand.
AATAACTTAGCGATATCTTGTCCCTAAATTTAAAAATATGGAATATAGTTCAGCAGTAGAGTACTTGCCTAGCAGGCATGAGGCATAGTCCTGGTAAAACACACAATTCTGCAGAAAATATGAATACATGAATGACAAGTTGATTTCCTTTTTATAAAAAGTGTATGCAGGGCATGGTGGTGAGTATCTTTAATACTATAATTCAGGAGACAGAACCCTTTCAGTTCAAAGTCAGCCT
>CABHPR010134088.1:4204-18512 GCA_902168415.1 Peromyscus melanophrys
GAGTTTTACAGGCATGCGTCACTGTGATACCTGGCTCTATAGATTTTCTATATAAAAGTGAGATTGTGTTTTCTGGTATAAATGCCCAAGAGTGCAATTGCTGCAATCTGACAGTTATATGTTTAATATTTCCAGTAACTGTCAGCTGCCCGTCTCTTTTCCAAAGTGGCTGTGCCATTTTACAGCCCTACAATCTGTGTCTGAGTGACCCAGCCTCTAGTTGGGTCAACAGTGAACCTACATCAAGGGACCAAGGAGCGTGGTGGCATTTCTTCATTTAGCATTGCTCACAGTTGTTCACTGAAAAAATTTTATTTTATTAATTTTTATTGTTGCTGTATCGTCCGTCACCTGGCTGTTGGAGTGACATTAGTGGTGATTTCTCACTTGGTTTGAGTTGTCATTGGAACATGCACATTTTTATTATGCTTGAGATGTGGGACCTCATTATGACCTTCTTTTTTAGATGGCTTTTAAAAAAATACACTGCTCCTGCGTGGCAAAGGGAGTTTGCATGCATCATTATCATTTTTTTTTTCTTTTGAGACAGAGTCTCCTAATGTAGCCCAGGCTGGCTTTGAACTTGTCATACCCCTGCCTTTGCCTCTTGAGTGCTGGGATTACAGTCATGTGTCACTGTGTGCAGTGTGAGTCGGCTTATTACTGTCTGTGTCTGTAAGGGATGTGAGTTCAGGGCAAAGGGGAAAAAAAAAAAGTGTGTTTCCGGAAGTTGACTTGGCTATTCCCATACTCGGGCTTCATGTGTTTGTGGGATTCTCAGTCCTTTGCCCTTTGAAGTCACCCAGTGGGGCTAAAAGCGACAACAAAACTCAGTGACCTCTTCCTCCTCCACTGCGGTTCTGATTCAGTTGCTCAGTGGGGGTGAGGCTTGGGTACTTGGGAAGTTTCCCAGATGATTGTAACCTATAGGGAGAGTTGGGAGCACAGCCCTGCAGACGAACAGCTTGAAAATGCAATGTCACACTGTGGTTTCCTACACTCAGACTCATCTCTAGCCATTCTTGGTGGAATGGGGAGGGGTGAAAGGCCACAAGGTAAATTTGGTCCACTTTTCTGGAGAAGAAGTTTTTTCTTTTATAGAAAAATTGTATTTTCAATTAACCTCCAACCTGAGGCAAAAGTCAACTCCCATTTTATAAAGTAAAGCATAAAATCTGCATCTCTCTGCTTCCTACCCTCCCCATTCTTCCCCCCTCCTCCCTTTCTTCTTCCTCCTCCTCTTCCTCCTTCTTACCGTTCCTCACACCCTGCTCTCCAACCCCAGTTGCTATGTAGCCCAGGCTGGTCTTGATCTCTTTCCCTTGCCCATCGGTACTGAAATTACACATGTGCACATGCCCTGCTTATGTGCATTTTTTTTGAGACAGTCTCACTGTACATTGTCTGGCCTTGAACTCACAGCCCTCCTGCAGCACCTTCCAAGTGCTTGCTAAGTGCATGCGCACTTAGAGAAGCAAAAGCCTGGTAAGGATTCCTGGGAGTCCCTCGTGATGAGCTCCTGTGCTGGCATGGCGTCTTTACAGGACTCTGCTACTGGAGCGGTTTGCAGAGGCCTGAAGACCTGGGGGGCAAACCACTGTTAAGCAGTGTTTATAACCATTGTTAAGTCACCTAGGTGACTGGACTAATGTCATGTTTTATGGCATGAATCACTTTTATTTAGAAGACTTTGCCTTTTCATCATCTTTAACACCATCAAAGCATTTCTTGTGAATAAAGAGATTTTTTTTTTCTTTTTACACAGTGCTTCTTGCTCCCTCCCACCCTTCTTCTCCTTCCCTTCTTTTTTTCTTTCTTTAGCTTGGGGTGACAAGAGTCCCATGGCTCTCAGTGCTGAACTTAGGAAACACTCGGTTCCTTCTTGGAAGTTTAAACTGCTAGGTAAAATGAGAGCGTCCTTGGCTACATCATTTGCACTCCTTCGCCAGCACGGATGAGCTCTGTCTTCAGCTCGGCACTTGATAACGTCAACTTAATAGTCCGGTTAGGGACCTGGGTTATTCTGTGGGGCTGCTTCTGACATTTGAAGAATGCCGTGTGTTTCTGAATCGAGCACTCATTCCACACTAAGAATTCTCCTGCCGAGAAGTTCTCCCGGAGATGGGTGTTTCTTACCCTCCAGGCTTGCACTCTGGCAGAACTAACAAGTGTGCACATGAGTTGCTCTCTCAACATATGTTGAGGGAAAAATTAGCATTTCCCTTTCCTTCACATATTAGTCTGATTCTCTGGTAGGGATAAAAAAAACTTGATGAAACGAACTTAGGTAATCTCAGCATCCTAGAAGCCGTGTGCACATTCGCTTGAACGTTCCCCATTAGAATATAAGTCGGTGTTGTGTGTAAATTGGGCCTTCCAAAGAGCGACGGCAGTTGATTCATTCTGTTTCTGAAGCGATTGGCTTTGAAGCCAGAGTTTCTAGTGGTACGGCTCATGTGAAGGAGAGCATGGGGGCAGCAGCTAGACTGCCTGGGTTCTAATCCTGCCTTTGGCACATGCTAGCTGGGCAAGTTACTTCTGCTCTAGTTCCCCTTATTTAAAACAGGAGTAAGGTTTTGATTGAGAGAACAAATTAATGCATTGAGAACTCTGAAATAATGCATAGCATGTGTGACAGATGCTCACTAGAGTAGCTAGTGTTTTAATGGAAAGAAAATGCAGGTGCCTTTTGATTTCTGCACACCTGACATAGAAGTGGAAATTCCAGGGAAGGCTAGTGAGGAAGGGGAAGTCAAAGCAGAATGGCCAGTGGTGGCACAGGAAAGTGGGGGGAGGGGGGAGAGGTGTGTAGGTTGCTGACCTAAGGAGACCCTGAGGACAGGCATCACAGGAACCGCAGGAACTCCGGGTCCTGTCAGAACATCACCTCAGAGTCTGCAACCTGCATAATGTTTGCCACAGGCCGAGGGACCACAGCTGGAGGGTCGGAAGTGGGGGTGGCTCTGCTCCTTCTCTTTGGTTGAGAGGCTGGGTGGGTCAGCAGTTCCTGCTCGGTCTGCATTCCCAGCCCTGTGACCAGGTCTAAGTACATTTCCCAGAATAGATATTGTCGTTCTTGGTTATGAGATTATTTAATGATTGTTCCATAAATAGTAGTAGGGAGGGCTGGCAAGCTGGCTCAGGGGGTAAAGGTGCTTGCCGCCAAGCCTAGCGACCTAAGTTCGACACCCAGAACTTACTTTGTAGAAAGTGAGAACTCATTCCCACAAGTTGTCCTCTGACCTTCATGTATACATTGGGGCACCCCCCATAAATAAATGTTTAAAAGAGGTTTTAAAAATAGTATAAAAATGTTTGTGTTACATGTCAGGTATTTAGGGAATGTCTGTCCACATTCCTGCCTTGGCTGTTAGTGTATAGTCGGATGTCAGCATCCATCCGTCCATTCAGTTGCTGTAACATTCTCTGTTTTCCCTACTTCCTCCACCATCAGAGTTCATTTCTCTACATAGTAACCATAGCGAACCCGCTTTTTAAAATTCATGGGTGGCTTGGTGTACTTGGAACAAAGTCCAAGGTCCTTAATGTGATCAACTAAGACCTACAGTCTAAGGTGTCAGACGACTTCTGACCTACTAAGGCCTGTCAGGTCTGTAAGGTGTCAGACTCCACCTACCTGCTCTTCATTCTTACCTTGGCCCACTCTGCTTGTGCACGGCACCATCAACCAGTAGACTGTTCACCCTCTAGTTGTGTCCATGGGTAGCGTGGCAGGATGACTGTATCCAGCACTGTTGAGTTCTTGTTTGGTGTTGGTAGCTCTCAGGCTCTAGAACTAGGAGGGTGTTGTCTGTTCCTTCCCTCCACAGTTTCCTGCTCTTGCCTGGTAAATTATGAGGGAAGCAATTCCTGCTCTTAATCCTGATGAAGTTCACAGTTACATGCTTGTAGGTGGTAGGCATGATAAATAAAGCACCTGCATGATTGAACTCAGTCCTCGAGTCCTTTGGCTAGCACCTGCATGGTTGACTTTCTCCAGGCACCAGGACAGCGTCCTGGCAGTGAGATCAGCTGGCCGTGGCTCTGGTCAGCTCCTCTGAGGGGAACCGTACCTGGGGCTCCAGGGACTTAATGTGCTTCAGGGTTAGGACTGTGACTTTGCTGAATTGTATGGTGTTTGGTTTCAGGAATCTTTTAAATAACCATGTGTACTGGAAACTCACTTCACAAACACAATTAATTATAACAGAGCTTAATTAGCAGGGCTCTCACTGAATTTTCAAGTGTTAGTTAAAGTGCCAAGCAACATGGTAAATCTTGAGGCCAGTACTTGAAAAATGCCAATTAGCAGCTGCTAGGGACTTGATAATGTACACAAATGTGAGAATACACATGTATTTATGCACATTTATGCCCAAGTTTCCTTAGATTAAATTTCAGAGATTATACTAGATGGCAATCTTTGTTATATTTGCCATGTGTCTCTGTCATTTACAGCAATGCTTATTGCCTGATAGATGTTTCATGACCATCACCACCACCAACAAAAAATCATTTCCCTGCTATAAACTATTGGCATACAAACTTTTGGGAGAAAATTTATTTTTTTAAGTTTAAAATTTTAACTTGAAAGTCAACTGTATTCATTAAGGTTCTCTAGAGCAACAAAACCAATAGAAAAAAATTAATTTTTATATATACACTACTAATACACACTTGTTTTTGGTATTTTACTCTTTTTGGGGGGTGTGCCACCCAGTTTCCAAATAAATCACATACAGAGGCTTATTCTTATTTATGAATGCCTGGTCTTAGCTTGGTTTAGTTTCTAGCCAGTGTTCCTTAACTTTAAATTATCCCAACTACCTTTTGCCTCTGGGCTTTTCCTGTTCTCTTAAATCTGTAAATCTTACTCTTACTCTGTGGCTTGCTGTGTAGCTGGGTGGCTGGCCCCTGGAGTTCTCCTCCTTCTCTGGCTCCTAGCTCTCTTCACTCCTCCATCTCTTTTTCTCCTCCTCCTCCTAGATTTCTCCCTCTATTTATTCTCTCTGCCTGCCAGCCCCGCCTATCCTTTCTCCAGCCTTGCTATTGGCCAGTTCTTTATTAGACCATCAGGTGTTTTACACAGTCACAGTAACACAGCTTCACAGAGTTAAACAAATGCAACATAAACAAAAGTAACACACCTTAAAATAATATTCTACTACAACACACACACACTCACATATATACAATGAAGTATAATTTGGGGGCTGGTTTAGTCCACTGATGGTTATCTGCATACATGGAGAATCTAGGTACATGGAGAGACAGAGAATCCATTAGCTGTTCAATCAAGGAGTGCAAAGCCTTGGTAGTGCCCTTCCCACACCAAGTACCTGGACGCTCTCTGGAAAACTGCTAGCATTGAGTTCATGTTGAAAGATGGCAGAAGCTGGAGCCTGATGGCTACAGACAGAGGGATGGAGACTGATGTAGCCACTCAGGGAGAAAGGAACTTGCACATCCCCCAGCTGGGCCTCCAGTGTATTGGATGGTGGTGCTGCCTACATTCAGGGCTAACATTTCCCTCAGTTCTTGGCCCACATTGCCAGTCCTCTGGAATTGACCCAGGACACATCCAGAAGTGCACTTCACTGTCTCCTAGGTGAGTCTAAATCTAGTCAGTTTGACAGTTCAGATTAATCATCACGGCAAACTTTCCCCCCATTTTATTAAAAATAGATTTTTTTTCTCATACAACATATCCTGATTGCAGCGTCCCTTCCTCTACTCCTCCAGTTCTTCCACACCTCCCCTCCTACCCAGATCCACTCTCTTTCTGTCTCCTTAGAAAAGAACAGGCTGCTAAGCGATAACAACAAAATGTAGCAAAGTGAAATATAAAACAAAAACCATCATAAGGCAAACGAACAGAAGGAAAAGAGCCCCAAGAGAAGTCACAAGAATCGGAGATGCACTTGTTGACACTTTCAGGAGTCTGGTAAAAATATTAAACCCAAAGCTATAATATAAATGCCGAGGCCCCGGTGCAGGCCCTGTGCTTACTGCGTCACTCCCTGTGAGTTCCTGTGAGCTCGCTCAGTTGACTTAGAGGGCCTTGTTCTCCTGCTGTCCTCCATCTCCTCTGGCTCTTACACTCTTTCTGCCTCCTCTCCCGTGGGGTTCCCCGAGCTTTGAGGGGAGGGATTGGATGGAGACGTCCCATTTAGGGCAGTGACACCAAACTTTATAACGGATCCACTAAGGCAGTGAGATGGCTCATTAGATGCTTGCTGCCAGGATCGGTGTCCTGAGCTCCCTTCCACTGGACCCGCACAGCAGAAGAAGAGAACTGACTCCTGAATGTTGCCCTTCAGCTTGCACACGTGTCCTGTGTCATGTATGTTCTCTCACACTCATAATGCACACAAAAGTAAATAAATATATAAAATATAATAAAATTTGTAAATATTTCATCCTGAGATAGATGAAATTGGTGAGTGGATTTTTACCAGTTGGACACGTCTAATTTGCTTAGGAGGGCATTTTATAAAATGATAGAGTGAGTGCATTGCTACTGTTCAGATCTTTTGAAATGTTTCCAAAGGAAAATTCCTTTAAAATCCGAGGAAGTGATAGAAAGCTTTCAGTAAGTTACAGTGCTCAAGTAACTCCTGGAAGGTGGAAGATGACTCCTTTTGTGAATAAGCACAGAGGTGTGAGAGTGCTGCAGAGGTGGGCACAGTTCTGTGGCCCCACCCTTTGGCTTGGAGGCACCAGATCCAGGTGAGGGCTCTGGGCACTCAATACAAGTCACTGCGGCACTAGGTCAGTGCGCTTTTGTTCTAGCCCGAAGTGGAACCCTGTGACTGTGTCCAGGTGGAAGTGTAGGAGATTACTTACCCTCTTCCCTTCTGGCTAGACTGGTCATTTCTGGACATATTTATTTGTAGGATGGACATACAAATTGTCATCTTAAGAGTTTTGTAAATAAGTGAACTAAAAAACCAAGCATAGCACATGGATCCCATTATTATAAATATACAGTAACCAAATCCCAACTTAATAGAGACCATTTCTGCAACTGAGATTCACTTACTACTTACTCTGACTCAGGCCATGCCAGAGTTTGTGGCTTTGATATAAAAAGGAATTTCAGAAGTAGCTAGCATGAGACAGAGTTTGAGTCTAATAAAGATGTCTTAGCATAGGCTCAGCATGAGGGTGAGGAGAAAGGGACACCCAGAAGGAAAGACGTACCCCCAGAGCCTGAGGCTTCTCAGGCTAGAGTCATGCTTCATTGTCTTACATGCCCTTTTGGTGGGGGTGTGAAGCTAGTGTCTTCCAAAGGTCACTAAAGAACCTACATGGATGGGGGGGTGGTTCTGGATGGGCACCTGCCAGGATTACACCTCAGGGGAGGTAAAAGTCCAGGTTACAGGGATGCTGGGAGGTAAGATCTCATTACTACAAACAGAGTTAGAACCCTCACTTGAGATTGCCAGAAAATGCCTTAGAAAGGTAATGAAATACTAGTCGGGGTCATACTGAGTCCTGAAGCATAGGTCATGGTTATTCTAAACATAAAAATCGTCTGTACAGAAAATGAAAGGAATGGGCAGGAAGGGTCAGCCTCCAGAGCTGACCAGGAAAGCATCACAGCCATGGTGGAGAGAGTTCAGCGTGGCCAAAGTGGCAGAGACACACATAGCACACAGGCGGACATGTGTCCAGTGGATGCAGCATGTGGAAGTCCATGGCCTTTGGAGAGCAGGTGCAGCGAATAGTGTAGGGAAGGGGGGCAGGGAGTTAGAGATGGAGGGGCTGGGACACCTGCGCAAGAAGCAGAGGAGCAATGGAGTGGTAGCTGGGGGACTTGCGGGGAGGCTGTGGAAGCCTTTATTAAGGATTTGATTGACTAAGGTATAACAGTTGCCTGTTAGGAAGGAACAAGTAACTGGGGACAGCAAGTGACAAGGAGAAACACAAACAGGTGACCTGGTACCAGTGGAGGCAGCCAGGAGCTGCTGTCAGCCACACAGCGAGAGGAGTGGCCTCAACAAGAATATCTGTGTAAGACTCAATGTGAAGTACGAGAGCTTCATTAAAAGATGTTCTGTTGCCAGGTAGGGTAGGTGGGATAAGGCCTGTAATTCCAGCACTGGGGAGGCAGAGACAGGAGGGTAAGGAGTTCAGTGCCCAGCCTCAGCTACAAAGAGAGCGAGTTCAAGGCCAGCCTGGGCTCCTTGAGACTATGTTTTAAAAAGGGGGAGTGGTGAGAGCTGCAAGATATTCTCTTTATGGCCAGGCGTTGGTGGCGCACGCCTTTAATCCCAGCACTCGGGAGGCAGAGCCAGGCGGATCTCTGTGAGTTCGAGGCCAGCCTGGGCGACCAAGTGAGCTCCAGGAAAGGCGCAAAGCTACACAGAGAAACCCTGTCTCAAAAAACCAAAAAAAAAAAAAAAAAAAAAAAAAAAAGATATTCTCTTTATATCTTTAAGAATAATTTTAGGGGGCTGGAGAGATGGCTCAGCGGTTAAGAGTACTGGTTGCTTTTCCAGAGGACCTGGGTTCAATTCCCAGCAACCACAGGGCAGCTCACAACTGCCTGCAACTCCACTTTCAGGGGATCTGACACTTTCATGCAGACAAGACACGAATACGCATGAAATAAAGATAAATAAATTATACATAAAAAGAATCATGTTAGGGGCCTCACGAGAGGATTGAGTGGCTGAAGGGGCTTGCTGCAAAAGCCTCAGGACCTGAGTTCGATCCTGAGCCCATGGTGGAAAGAGAGAGCAGGTTCCTGAAAGTTGTCCTCTAACCTCCACACATATATCTGCGCTCGCTCTCTCTCTCTCTCTCTCTCTCTCTCTCTCTCTCTCTCTCTCTCTCTTTCTCTCTCTCTCTCTCTCTCACACACACACACACACACACACACACAAATACACCCATGCATGCACACACACACACAGTATTTTTTTCTTAAAGATAATGCTACATTGAGAAATAGAATTAATGGAAAACTTAGAATGTATGAAAATTTTACTCTTTTGATATTTTCAAATGCTTTTGGTACCGTAAGCTTTATAATGATTTTTTTTTTCCCTTCTCAAACCAGTCTCTATACAAACTCATTTCAATGAGTAAAGTACAGCTGTTGAAAATGATGTTTTCTAAACACCGGTATTCCATCATCTGCTTTGTGTCTCCGGGAAGCCTTAGCTCACTGCCAGTCTTCTGGGCAGATTGGGTTTTAGGTACTTGGTGTCCTTTGTCTCAGTACTCAGTCCCCCGTTTGCTAAGCTATGTCCTTGGGCCATTACTGACAGCACAGACATAATGGAATTTAAATGTCATTCCTGCGACCCTTGGACCTTTCCTATTTTCATTGTATTTCTGAAAAGAGAAGTGGAAGTTTTTAATTAAATGCAGAGGCATCTGCACATAGCACATTCAACCCGTGAATCTGTGCAGCATTTCCTGGGCTCAGGGTGGTGTTGCCTCTAGAGTACTGCCCTGTCCTGGCAGCAGGTGGTCATGGAGCCCTGGCAGGCAAGGAGAGAAAGATGGCAAGAGTTGCTGACAGAGAGAAGTGGGGAGGGGAGTTGTCGGGGAGGACGTGAGAGGGAGCGTGAGAGAGGAAGAGAGTGTCGGAGAGGCTGGAAGAGAGATGCTGAGGGTTTTTTCCCAAGGAGGTTATAGGTGATCAGGGAAAGTTACTAAGTATTGGATGGGATAATCCAGTGGTTCATGCTTGTTCAACATGGGCTTCTTGTAACGAGTCTTTCTCTGTTCTTCCAGCCAGCTCCCAAATAATAACATGGAGACTTCTTATTAATTATGAAAACTTGGCCTTAGCTTAGGCTTTTTCCTAACTAGTTTTCATAACTTAAATTAACTCATTTATATTCATCTACATCCTGACATGTCCCTCGAGGCTGTTAACTTCTTCTGCATGTCCTGCTTCCTCTGTGTCTGGCTGGCAACTCTGCCTTTCTTCTTTCCAGAATTCTTTCTCTGTCCAGAAGTCCTGCCTATACCTCCTGCCATTCAGCCTTTTATTACACCAATCACAGAAATACATTTTAAGACAGTGTACAAATAACCCACAGCATTTCCCGTTTTTTGTCTAGGTGAAAAGGAAAGGTTTTAACTCTGATACAGTAAAACTATATACAGTAAGAACAATTATCAGGTGAGGATTACATTTACAATATCCAGTCCATTTGTATTTGGCAAATTTGGAGAAACTACTCTAATCTATCCTGTCTTGGTAACTCCAAAGTTTTATACCTAAACCATATTCCATCATAACTTGCATTACCATCCTAAAAATATCTTTTTAGACCTAAAAACATCTTCTTAAACAACTTAAGCTTTTATGTTTCTCAACTTTTCTGTGAAGCAGGAATTTTGAAGGACTGCCCTACCTTTCTTTTGTGTCCTGTGTGTCCGATTTGGATAGCATACTGTCAGCAGTTGAGGCAAGGGCAGTTTCTTGCCCAGTGGCTAACTTTGCCACAATAAAAGCAAACTCCATATGAAGGGTCTTTGATGCCCATTATCTTTTTTTTTTTTTTTGAAGTAAATTGGTGTTGCCAGGAGCAGACATGTCTCATTGTCATGAAAAGCATTAGTTATTAAAACATCTTAAGTGCCATATTCTGAAGGTCTCTGAAGTGTTTGAAGACTGTCTATCTAAAATATATTTCTGTTTGGCCTTGAAAACGTACCTAACCTGACTACAATTGATTATTATAGATGACTAACTACCAACCTGTATTTCTTAATTATATATTACATTTTTAAATGACCTGCATAGGCACAATACATTAAACAAGAGTAGAAACAGATACAGTATAACAAAAATGACCTTACATTTGTATCAATATATGAAAATCCATACCACTGTAAAATATTTAAGACTAATAGTTGTTTTTTAGTTTAAAAGTAAATTTAATAATCTACCCCTTTGTCCTATCATTTCTATATCCCCCCTTTTCTTTCTTTTCAGAAAGAGATCCCTGTCTCTAACATACTTTGTTTCTTTGTTCAGTTTTTTTCCTGACCATGACCAGTAACAACTTGCAACCAATCCCCCTAAAAAATGACAAACATCCACTGAATGACTAAAAAAATCCACCCACACCACCTCTTGGAGATGTGGGTGTCATGTTCTCTAGACTGCTTTCTGTTGTCTGGGGGTGACGATATCTTTAGGGGACCCTGAGAAAATTGGGACAATGATCAAGTCCTGGGAGAGCTAGCTGTATTGTTTTTGTTTAGTCTCTGTGTAATGGGAAAGTGTAGATCTTATCTAAGTCCTGGCAGTAGTAGTCTGTGAGGCAGGACCCTCTCAGCTAGCAGCTTTGAAGTTATTCTGGATACAGAATTTTGAGGAAACTGCAACAGAGGCATTTTAAGAGGCTGGATCATCTGGGCTACTTGTCTTTATTGGTGACTGGTCCTTTTTTTCTGAAAACACACAAACTTTTAAAGGTAACACACATATCTGCATTAACAGAAGTACAGAATGCGTGTTGTGCACAAGTCAGCTAAAGATGATTTTTTAATTCTATGTTTGAGCAGGTAAAAGGCATCTGTTAACTTTATAAGCCCATCTGGACTACATAACCAAACTGTAACATAAATCTCTATTTATGCCATATAAAAGGATGGCATGTAATAAGAAGCCATGAGGACTCTGTAGCTGACAAGATTTATCTTGTCTCATCCAGTCTCAGAGCTGTTCCCATGTCGAGGGATCAACATATACATCATCTGTCATGTAGTCTTTCTTGGCTTTTTCCCTCATGTCTGCAACCAAGATCCTCAGGAGGTCTCCCTAGTCAAATCTGATCTTTATTAATTTCAAAGAGATTCATAGCTTTTGTTTCCTATGGAAACAAAGGCATAACCTCTCCCCCAATGCAACATATTTTCTGACTTCCATTCTGAAGTTAAGACATCTTTAAAATATACAGGCTGGTTTAATTCAGTAGGTTTTTTTGTTTTTTTTTTTTTTTTACCATATTTTCCATAATCCAGGATCTCTCAGCAGCTGTCATTTTTTGTTCACTAGCATTTAAAAAAGTCAAAGTCAGCAAAGCACGATACAGGATCCAGACACCTTGTGTATTTCCCATCTTTATGTGACTTAATTTTTTTTATATTACTTTACTTTCTTTAAAGACTATTATTTTTAAACTATTTTTTTAAATGACTGTCTGTGTCCATTTTTTTTACTGTATGTTTAACAGTTTTCTTGGTCCGGACTGCTTTACTCTATGCCTGCAGCCTTCTCTGACTGAGTGAGCCAAGCCTTAAACCCGCTGTGTGCCTCTGCACATGGCGTTGTGTAGACGAATTTCTAAATAGTCTTATTAAATAAGAAACGCAGAGCCACATACAGGGGTGAAAGCCGTAGAGATCAGAGAAATAGGAATGGCCACCAGCTAACCTTAGCTCACCACACCGCCATAGCTTCCCAAGCAAACCAGCTTCTTCCTGCCTAACCTGCACCTTTATTGCCTTGCTGTTCTGCTTTCTCATTGGCTCTTAGCCCAGCCACCTCACTTCCTCGTCACTGCCTGTCTGTACAGACCTCCAGGTCTCTATGGCTGGTACTGGGATTAAAGGCATGTGTCACCACGCTTGGCTGTGTCCTTGAACACACAGAGACCCTGCCTGCCATGTGATCAGATTAAGGGCATGGGCTACCACTGCCTGACTTCTGTTTATGGCTGCCTATCTATGTCCTCTGACCTCCAGGCAAACTTTATTTATTAACATACAAATAAAATATCACCACAGCGTTGGCTGACTCAAGCAAGCAGACAGAGGCCAGGAGCTGCATCTTTGTATGCTGAAGCCTGCCTGAGAGTCTGCAGGACTAGGAAGCCACGTCTGGCTCCGTGTTTGCATGTTTAGAACGTTTTAAAAAGGTCCTATGTAGAAATATGCATCCCTATGTTGGACACCATATGTAATAAGCCTTTCTTGTTGGACTGTCTTTGAATCACCAGCCCCCAAGTAATGACGTGGAGGCTTCTTATTAATTATGAAAGCTTGGCCTTTAGCTTAGGCTTGTCCCACTAGCTCTTATAACACAAATTTAACCTGTTTCTATTAATCTATGTTCTGTTACATGGCTTTTTTTTTTTTTTTTTTTTACCTCTTCTTAATTCTGTATGTCTGACTTGGTCCGCATCTGGCTGGTGTCCCTGTGCGCCTAGATTCATCCTCCTCTTTCTCTCTTTCCCCAGAAGTCCCGCCTATACCTCCTGCCTAGCTATTGGCTGTTCAGCTTTTAATAACACCAATCGCAGCAATACGTCTTCACACACTGTACGAATATCCCACAACATCTCCTGCCTAGGACGATTCTGCCCTGCATTGGCCTAGGAGTGTTGGGCACAGCTGAGTGGTTGGTCTCACTCCAGAAAGAGCTCTTGGAGCCTCTTTCTAGTTCTAGAGCAATCTTTGACCCTTTCTCTAGCCTGCCTGGCTTCTCCCACTTCTGGGTGCTCGGTCAGAGTCAGGGTCAAAGGTGTGCTCTGCTGTTGCCCGTCAGTGGAACCACACCCATGGAATCCATCTCTTCCAGATTTACCATGTGTGTTCAGGAGGAAGTTTTCAATAAACCACTATCCCTGCTTTGGAGGATATAATGTAGCATGGCCAGCATCACAAATATTAAGAAGCAGACAGCAGTTGGATGAGGTGGGACACACTTGTAATCCATCACTTGCTGGCTGAAGCAGAGGGACCCCAAGTTTTAGGCAGCCTGGGCCACGTATTGAGAATCTGTTAAAAAAATGAATTGTTGTATCTGAAATACTTTGCTACTAAACATTCATGTACAGCCTTTTTCCCCCCTAGCCCAACCTGTAAGGAAGATGGTAATATTTTGACTCAAAGTAAAATAAAAAGTCATGATATTTTATTTATAATTCAGCTCTATTGAAATCCCCAGTTTCTCCTCATTTTTCCCTTAAATTTTCATTTATAATTCAACAAACACTTATTTCCTACTTGGTTGTTGCTAGGAACTGAAGTACACTTAGGAAATGAGGAATAAAATAAGATAGACAAATATTGCATCTAAGAAATCAGTATCTTTTGTTAATTTTTCTGGATATTAAATTTAATTATTTTTCAGGATCTTTCAGTACAGTACAGTCACATTAAGTTCTAAAATGTCTATGAATATAAAGATATGTGCAGTTAATTATACTTTGGCCTAAGTACATTTATTTTATGGTTTATTTCCATTTGAGAAGTAAGCCTAGATGTAGGGGTTATCCTTGACCTTAAACAGAGACTAGACTGGCACTGTTTATTGGGGGTTTAATTCATT
>CABHPR010134089.1:0-21298 GCA_902168415.1 Peromyscus melanophrys
CACACACACACACACACACACACACACATACACACCAAAACAGAACAACCATTAAGTTGGTATCCATAATATACAAGCAAAAAACCACTAGGACAAAAAAATGTCCCAACAAAGGCCTATGAGACAGTCTGCAGAAATACCATTGGGTTTGTTTTGCATTGCCTTGGCCATCCACTTCTAGGAAAGAGACCTGCCCTACTTGTGCTTAATCCTGCAGCAACTTCTTACTTCTACTGTTCTCTGATCTATTCCTGCACTGTTCCTAAAAGTGATTCCTTCAAGATTTTGCTAGCAAACGTGTATTAAGTCTTCACTAGGCTTAGATTAAAAACCAAAATCCTTAGTATGACGTATAAACCCTCATGATTTTGGTCTTGTCCATCCATTCAGCTTCATGGAGCCCATGGCCGGCCTACCTCTCACTCTTCACCATGATTGCTGAATGACTTCAGTCTCCCTGACATTCCCGGAGACTGGGAATCCCCTGGGTATTTCCTCCTTGTTCATTCTCAGCCTTCTTGCCCCGTCAGCTCATTTCCTCTGCCCGCTGCCCTCACCTCTCTATCTGTGTGGTATTAGATCATTTATTTTTGTGCACAGACACATCAATGCTAGACATCATGTTTCAGTCACAGCTGCTGTATTCCTCCGGCTTAGTCTCATGTCTGGCATGTAGCTGTGTCGCAAGCAATAGCGTTTTCTAAGCAATTATTACAGACCAGGTGGTGCGCTAATTTATTTACATACATTATCCCTTTTAAGAAATTAAAACAAGATGGCAGTATTTATAGGTAATATGGCAAAGAAAAAATTGAAGATTAGGCGTTGAGATTTGTCTGAGGGTGAACTCTCACAATAGTATGTTAGTAAAACAAGTTAGTGTTTAGACCTATAGTAGGGTAAAGGTAATAGAGAAATCAACCAGAGAGACATTGTTATGGTGTTTCCTATGATGTTGGGTGACAGGCACATACGTGGCTGATGATACATAGAGAGCCTGGCACATGTTCCTTAGACCGCACCAAGGAACTTACTTTATTCAAATTATAAAGTCAGTGATGTTTTGATGCAGCAAGCTTATGAGAATTAAAAGGGCAATCAACTGATAACAAGAACAGAAGTGGATTATATGACCACAGCCTGAAAGAAAAAGAGCAGAGATATCATAAGACAGAGACACGACATGGCTTTTAAGCATAAATTGGTAAAAGAATGAAGATCTATGAAAATTATAATATTAGACTCAAAGTTTTTAAGGAAGTATAGTGCCATGTGTACTTTAGAAATATTATTTTTAATATTATTTGAGATTATAATATATAACATCATTTTCTCCTTCCCTTTCTTCCCTCCAAACCCTGCTATATACCCCTCCTTTCTCCCTTTCAAATTCATGTCCTCTTTTTTGCTAATTGTTCTCACAAATATATACATATATGTATACACATATATATTCCTAAATACATACGTACAACCTGCCCAGTCTATGTATGTTTTCAGGGCTGACCATTTCATATTGGATAGGCAATTGGTGTGCTCTTCCTTGGGAAAGACTATCTCTCCAGCTCTCAGCATCCAGTTTCCAGCGCAATAATCATAAGTGTGATCTTTACCAGTCCATTAGGAAAGAATAGTGGTTGAACGTGTGAACCTTGGAACCAAAGTACTTGTATTAGTGTGTTCAAGCTGCTAGAACAAAGTATGAAAAGCTAGGTAGCTTTTAAATAACTGAAACATGTTCTTATACTCCCAGAGGCTGGGAAGCCCCAAATCAAAGGCCATCAGATTCAGTATCTATTGAGGAGCCACATTCTGGTTTGTAGATGCTGTATTCTCAGTGGGTCCTCACAGGATGGAAAGGCCAAAGAGAGCTCTCTGGGTGAGAGTCATCTCTCCTGACCCAATCACCTCTCAAAGATGCTCACCTGGTAATACCATCTCACGTGTGTTTGGACTTTAACATATGAATTTAACAGGACACAAAGTTCAGAACGTAGCATGGTCTAGCAAATCATGGAATTCATAATCAATACCTGTAAATATTAACCCACTAAAGTTGTTCAGTTTAAAAAAAAAAAGCTTCTTCACTTTCTTAGATTCAACAAATGTGCTGTCTCCTCTCAACACACACTCACACTCATTCTCAAAACATTTACCTTGCCGGGCGGTGGTGGTGCACGCCTTTAATCCCAGCACTTGGGAGGCAGAGCCAGGCAGATCTCTGTGAGTTCAAGGCCAGCCTGAGCTACAGAGTGAGTTCCAGGAAAGGGGCAAAGCTACACAGAGAAACCCTGTCTCGAAAAAACAAAACAAACAAACAAACAAACAAAAAACATAAAACATTCACCTTGCATTGCTTCTCCATCATAACACTTTTCCCAAGTTAAGATCCTAAGTTCTATTGTCTGTCTATTGCATTTCTTACCCAAGACTATCCACTGTTTGATGCTGTCTTTATGAACCTTTGCACAGGCTTTGGCCCACAGCAGAAATTCAGCAAACGTATGTTGAACGAGTAAGCATGCAGATAGGTCTTAGCTTCTCTTCTGTTGCTGGGATAAAATACTCTGACAGAAGCAACTTAAATGAAAAGGATTTGCTTTAGGTACAGCTCATCATGATGGGGAAGCCATGGCAGCAGGATCTTGAAGGACCACACTGTATCCCCAATCAGAAGAGAAAAATGAGGACGTGTGCACTGATGCTCAGCTCCCTGTCTCATTTACACAGTCTGGGGTCCTCAGCCCAGGGAATGGTCCTGTCCACAATTACTATGTGCCTTCCCACACTGATTAATGTAATCACAGCACTCCTCCACAGGCATGGTCACAGGCCCATCTCACAGCTGATTCTAGATTCTGACACTGACCGTCACAAGGAAATCATTATGTAGAACAGCATCTTAAAGAGATTGCGCTGCCATCTGAGTGTTTTTGTAAACTTTGCTTGCTGTTTGTTATAATTGCGATGCTTGTTCGTCAAAAAAATCCAAAATAGAAAATGCAAAGATATATCAGTTGAAAAACTATTCTTCAATTCAGAGACAGATATTTACCATCTTGGTGTGTTTTCTCAGTTTGTTTACTTGATAGCATAACAATGTATAATCTAGATATATCATTTTGTATTCTACAACTTTGACTCTGTATTCAATAACCAGCCTTGTTTCACACTCTAAAAAATACTTTCATAGTGACTTCTATTTTAAAGTGGTGGGGTAAATGTACATTGATCCCCACCTTTTAAAACAACAGAAATAACGAAACACAGAGAAGAAAATCCACATCTGTAATGAAGCAAGTCATTGGCAGCAACCCCAGAGCACAAACCCTGCAGTGCATGCCAAGTCTATAACGTGTGGACACAGGTGAGGGAGGATGTGAGGACCTACACTTATCTCATCTCCTTGGACCTTGAGCAAGACATCGGTTTCCCTCAAATTAAATGCACTGCCATAAAGCCATCTCCAGAATTTTCTGATTTATGTGTCGAGACCTAGATCTGCAGCAAGACTTTAGGAGAGGTTAGGAGTGATGCCACAATCATCCACATATCACCACTTGAAGGCAGGCAAGATGAAACCAGAGAGAAACCATCCTATGCCCCTTTCATTTTCTCTCCCTTAGTCTTCTGGCTGAGGGAGCCTGCTGAAAGTGAAATAGGGAAAGCAGGGACCAAGCAGCAATTGCCTTTAAGAACAAGCAGACAGAGAGGCAGGGGCCAGAGAATCCAAAGCTTTCTGAAAGAGCAAGCCAGGCATTTAGGGAAAATGCCTTCCTTATTTCTGCCTCAACACACTGAGACACTAAGTAGTACTTGGTGAACTGAAGGGTGGCTGCTTTCTCCCTAATCTATTCGTTAGATAGACCGGCCACTGTGGAGAAAATAACCCATTAAGATTAGAAATAAGAGTGAAATAGCTGAGCTCGGATAAACTTTGTGTAGTTCACAGAATGAGGTTAGCACCTAGACAGGCGTCATAAATCAAAGATTAGGCAACACAGCACAAAAGGGCACGTGTCTCTGTAATTGTAAAAAGGGGGTTCACAGCAAACGGTGAAGCTGAGCTTTTCAAATTGCTGAAGTGTCACTGTTTATTTATGAGCCAAGATAAAACTCATTTCTAGATAAATGACTAAATTGAAATACTATAATGCATACCATTCAAGTGCTGTTATGGTTAAAATATGTGACCATAAAAATGTCACATTATTACGGAACCTATTTGTTGGTTGGGTATTTTCTGAGTCCTGTCTCTCCATTTATTGACTCCCACTAGGGTTTTACTGCTTGCCTTGCATAGCCAATACACAGTAGCTGTTTTAGAAGTGGGAGACTGCCCTTTCTATCTGATACAGCCTTGAAAAACACTCAGAAACTTAAACCAGAACCAGTGTTCTTGATGGTGACATTGGATGAGGTAGCCACAAAAACATGCGTTGGCAGCCATCATACCTCATTTACAGAAAAGCGTTGTGCTCTTTACTCAAGTTCATATTTAATTTGAAACTATATCTTTTCTATTGGCGAAATTACTAAGGCCACTCCACGTAGTTAAAAGGAGATTTATTTAAAGGCGTAACTCACAAATGAAGGGATAGGTAGATGATGGGTTCCGGAAGAGACGCAGCGCAGTCCGGCGGTGTTCTCTGGAGAACTTTCCTCGGTCTACCTCTCGCGTCCCGGTCCAGGAAACAAGAGAGCGCCGCGCATCCCGATCTCAGGTCTCCAGCCCTCCCTTGGCCCCGCCTTGTAGGCGTGATAGTTACGGAAGCCTCAATGGGGGTTGGAACTTCCAGACCAAAGCTGGAATGGTTACCCACTACACTTTTCTTCCTATTGGTCTTCCATTTCCTACAAGTGCTGAACTAAATCTGCTCAACTAAAAAGATAAATACTTCCTCCCTAATCTACTTATATGACCACTAAGGCTGGTATGCCAAATGGAGCAAAGTCTAGCTTATATAATCAGCAGAGAACAGGCACCCCATTTCATAGCAAAGTAGTTCCATTTTATGTATCTTGAAGGTTATAAGTTGCAGTCTATCACCAAGGTTTATAACATTTTGGATGTTGGTGTGATTAGGCCACAATGGACAATGTTTGGAGATATAAGACAATAAGTCATTAAAAATTTCGTAGACATGAAATACACACTGTGGCAGACCTGGAGAAAGTAAAAGCCTTAAGTAAGAATAGATCAGTATGGGGCAGGGGCAAGATGGTTCATTGGGTAAAGTGTTGCGCAAGCCTGGAGATCCAAGTTCAATACCCAGAAACCATATAAGGTAGAAGGAAAAAACTGACTACACAAAATTGTCCTCTGACATGCACATGTATGCTATAGCATGACTCTGCTCCCCACTCCCCACCCCCATCCTCCATCATATAAACACATACACAATAAAAATACTATTTTTTTGTCCTTAAAGAGTGGATAAGTACGGAAGACTGCACTCACAGAGAGGAGAGTAGTGAATCCAGTGGGTAGTCAAGCAGCATGCCAGAGATGGATCAGGGCAGGCATGAGCTCTCCACTGGGGTCCTAGGAAGAAGCACCAAGCAGAAATAAACCCTTACCCAACTCCAGACCAAGTGCACTTTGTACAAGTACTTTGCATAAGTTAACTAATTTTGTCTTTACAATTTGCTCAGTGAAGTAAGATGATTAGCATCTCTACGGAGAAGAGGAGGAAGGTGGAGGGAGAGGGAGAAAAGAGAGAAGGAAGAAGCATGGTGGAAGTGATGTGCCTCAGTTCCACCACTCACTGAAGCTCAGCTATTGGTGAAACTATTAAGGCCACTCTACATAGTTAACAGGGAGGTTTATTTTGTGGGGTAAGTTACAAGTGAAGGGATAGGCTACAGGGTCTGGGAAAGGTGTGGCGCAGTCCATCGTGTTCTCTGGAGAACTCTGCTCAGTCTAGCTCCAGCGTCCAGGGTCCAGGAACCAAGAGGGCCCACACATCCGGATCTCGGGTCTTCAGCATCCTATCTCAGCTCTACCTTGTAGGCGTGACTGTTACTGAAGCCTCAGTGGGGGTTGGAACTTCCGGGTCAAAGCTGGAATGGCTACCCACTACACTCAGCTGAGACTTGAGTTCATGCTCATGTTCCTAGTGAACGCATTCTTCATCACCTCTGTTGGATGCAGTTTACAATAACAGAAGACAGTTTTTAAGTGTTTAGTGCTTTGTTATATAAAAGACAAGTTGGCAATGAGGTCCTTCTTCAGACTTTCTGCCTGATTAACTCAAGAGATTTCCAGGAGAGAGGTGCTGAGAAAGAGGTGGTGCACAGGTCCTGGAGAGTGAACTCAAGGCACTGACATTGTGGGAGGGAAAACATTCGATGGCTTAGAGAAAGGATTTCAGTAGCAAAGCCTAATTTGGAAAATGTAGACTCACATTTGAATGATTACTTCATTTCTTTCTATTCTGCAATAGAAAAATTATCTTAAAAGGAAATGTGAAATCTTGAAACATTTAAATATAGATTAAATATCACGTAAAATAGTTGTCGCCTCTATACGCATGGAGAAATCGCTGGTTTTGATGTGTACCCTGATTTGTGGCTCATTCCTTCAATCTTGTTCCCTGGAACAAAAGTGATAGTGATCCTACAGGTGTGGGCTTAGTTCCTTGGAGAAGTCTGAAAGGAACAGATACCAACGACCCAAAGAGTAAAGCCTCTTCCTAGGCCTACCTGTAGTGTCAAAATTACTACACTGTTTGAATAACCATTCAGTTCTACAAATCACAAAAATAAAATGGCCATTCGTCTGGTTTAAACTATTTTTTTTTCTCATTTTCACCCAAAGTGCCGCTGTGTGGTTATAGAGCAAGCAAATACTTCAGCACTGGAGGGTACCTTAGTTGTGATGGTGCAGGAAGCCTGGCCACACACATTTGGCAAGGGGTCCCTCTGGGCCATCACTGATGCACCTCAGGTTCTCAGGAAACAGACCTGCAGCAGGAAGTATGTTGGGTGGCGCTCCCAAGTCAACACCTCTGGATTAAAGGCAGGAGCTAGAGTAGACGAGAGAAGCTGGGCTCTGATAGAGTCCCACAAGGCCTCAGCCAACTCACGGAGACCCCAAAGGTTAAAGAGTCGTTCAGTACTGAACTGTGTTACAGCAACAGGGCCTCGCCTGTACAACTCACACCATCCCATCACGGGCAGGACAACACTAAAAGGTGACTATGTTATCAAGTGACAATTCCTATGGAAAGCTGACAGCCTTGGATATTGGGCAGAATCCTTCCTTCCCCAGAGCCAGGGGAAGTTAAATTTGAATAGCATACAGCAGTGTCCTGTGTCATAACTATAATCTCTATAGTTTATATTTGGCATTTAACTCCTAGACAGTGTTGTCAAGGAACCCATCTTTTCACAAAGAAAGTGAATTTAAGAAAAAAATTGTTTTAATAAGCCATTTGCTGTATAGAAAAGAAATAACGCATACTGATTAGCAAGAAAATGTGTGCATGTCTGTGTGAATGTGTTTGAGTGTGTATGCATATATGACTGAGTGATAAAGTAAATAGGGTGGGCCATTTTTTCATGTGTTATATCCTCTAATGTTTGTAGCTTCCTTGCAAGGAAGGTATGCTCCTCCTTGTTCCACTGATAAGTAAGCAGAATTGGAGAGTTCAAGAGACTGATGAGATCAGCCATTTAATGGTGCAGTCACGCTATCAGGCCAACTCTGCCCAAATCAAAGCCCTTGACTCAGTCATATCGTATATTGTTAGTTCTAGACCTTGAAATTTAGCCATGAGCTTTGTGCTTTGATAGATAACTTTTGCCTCCGTTGTAACAGTGCTTTCTGATCCAGCAGTTTGTCATCACAGATCTCAGACATTTGATATTTAAACTAAGCGTGTATCTTTGGACCTTGCCACAAACTTCTATTGGGGGAAAAAAAAGGAAGTACTTTATCTTTACTTTGGCAGGACTGAGTGCTGACAGTGGCCTGGCATCTTATAAAAAGATTGTTCTGAATGCCTGGTGTGGCGGTACATGAAGGGTGCTGAGGCAAAAGGATGCTGAGTTCCATGCCGGGGAGTGCTATTCCAGGGAGATGAGTCCCCCCACCAAAAAAAAGAAGAAAGAAGAGAGAAGAGAAGGAATGAGGAAAGAAGAGAAAAGGAAGTGAGCTACTGTGGGCTGTTTTCTGCCCTGTCCTCCTGCAGTGGGTTTAGTAGATGAATAGCAGCTAAAGGAATGGAAGAGACGTAGTGTAGAAGTCAGAACTCAGTGTGCATCTACAGATTGCAGCTCCCATACTTGTTCCCACTTGTTGAATACGGGGAAAGGACAAACATGTCCTGGTTAGTTTTTTGTCAGCTTAACACAAGCTAGAATCATCAATGAAGAAGAACTTCAGCCAAGTCCACTGGGGGTGATGCCAGCCCTGGACAGTTGATCTCAGATGGTACATTAAAGCAGCCTGAGGAAGCCACGGAGAGCAAGCCAATCAGCAGCACTCCTCCATGGCCTCCGCATCAGCTCCTACAATGCTTGAGTCCCTGCTCTGACTTCCCTTTGGAGCAGACTATAAGCTTCAAACTGAAATAAACCCTTTCATTCCCAAATTACTGAGAGCCAAGGTGTTTTTTATCAGAGCAGTAGAAACAAACTAGAACACATGAACACATATGTACATACACATACAAGTACAGAAATAAGCAAAATCATTATATGTTCCTAATTATCATTCTTTAATTTATGCTGATGACATTCAGGAACCAGTAGGAAGAAATCCTTTGAAGGTCCATTAAGAAGAAAGAAAGCACATACACTTTAACTATGTGACTAAAATTAAATTTGAAGCGAATTTAAACCCCACTTCAATTTAAACAACTTCCTGAGGGCTTCTCATTTCATAGAATGCCTGAGTCATGTATCTTTTTTTTTTCTGAGACTATGGTTGACTGATCCCACAGTTGAATCCTGTTACAAATGATAACAACACTTTCACTGCTCCATGAGAGTTGGTTTCCTCTGGTTGGTTTTTGACTCCACAATTAAAATAGACAAGGTTCTGTTGTTCCTTTGTTTATTTTAACAGAGTGTTGCTGGAGTCAGGTAGCCCAAGAGACAAGCATTTGTCAGGTATTCACATACACCATCTTCCATAGTTAAAAAGGGAGTAAAGAGAATAGTCGGCTTTCAGTCACATGTCTCTTGATGTAAAAAAGAAAGCAACACATACTCTCGACCTGAAGTACTTTTCCCTCTTTTTAAGCAGCTGTTACTTTATTCATGCCTTTGGTTCAGTTCAATCATAATTTAATGGAGGATTTGGAGAGCGGTTGGAAAAGGCAGCGATTTCTGTGTGATTGATGCAGTGTCCCACATAAATCTTATAACCCTGCATTATAAATCATGTGGGAATTTAGTATGAAAAACAGATGATGTTTGCTTTCTGAAATACAGGAAAAGGCATTTAGGTATCCATAGATAGAGGGATGTCAAGGCATCGTGAACATGTATTTGCATGTGTATTCATTAACAACCCAAAGTTGGACAACTTAAAAATATGCACAGCTTGTCAGCAACAGTCCAAAGGACTCTAAATTCGTACTGGTACTGCAAAGACCGATAATTTACTTTATTATTTTGGATATGAAAATAGTTGTGCCACAACAATAATGTTAGTGCATATTTATGCATTTGTATGTTACATTGACCATGACAATTTATAAAGCATTGTAAATAATAACAAATTTAAGTTGGCCTTTGGGTTCTGTGTGAAATCAGAAGCTTCACACTCATGTGAAGCCTCAAGAATTCATATGTGCACACTGAGTTATATGGATTTTCAGATTTGCAATCCCCGTAGTTTCTGAAGGAAGCTTTGTCTGTCAGTCTGTTGGCCAGCGTATTGGAAGGAATGCTCATTTCATGTATGATCTGAACATGGCAGCTTATTGCAGAATTCACACTGACCTCTGCTTATAGGGTAGGTGTTCCAAAGCTGGATGTGTACAGAGTCCAGGAAGGGATGTGTACCAGGAGGGGGGCTTGAGCATTCTACTTGGACAGATTGGTAAAGCAGAGGATGGAGGCTGGAGGCAGCTGAGTTTGTGACAGCTTGGAAATTTAGAGCCTCCTTCTCTGTGTCTTCTGGTTTCAGATGGGGTGGGGAGGGAGGGAGAGAGAGAGAAAAAGAAGTTTCCTTGACTTTTAGAACACTGAACAGGCAAAGTCACTTCCTTATGTTAGACGTTCATTGCCCAAAGGCCTCACAGCTTCACATCTCATCTAAGTCAATGGGAGACTGGAGCCTTGGCTGTCTTCTGTTTTACATACATGGGATGCCAAGACATTTCGAGTAAAAAGCTAATAGGTTTAACAGAATCTTCCAAACAGTCAAAATCACTTCAGATAGGCTGTCTTCTACAAGTGCAAGAGATACAGTGACTGTCCATGCTTCAAGCAATGTTGTGTGTTCTGTTCAGTCAGAACTAGCAAGCAGTTGGAATCTTGTTTTGCTTGGCATATTGCCTTTTGTTATTGATTGTCTCAAAATTGAACGGTGGATTTCCTCCTTCCCATTTATTTCTCAGTATGAGATTTCCTGCCTTGATTCCACCTCTGTGGTAAACTTTTATCTGATCATTTATCTGTCTGATATCTTCGCTATATTCTTATAACATTTTAAACAGCAATGTAAGTGCTGTTTGTGCGAAACGCAGGCTGTTCAGCTGTGAAGGGTCTCTGGTGATTTCTCAAGTTGTTTTCACATTTAGTTGATACTGAGCTTCTAGAACAGAAGTCTGGGAATTTGCAATGAATGAGACCACTGAACACAGGTTTCCTTCCTGGCCAAGCCTGTCTTCAGGAGCCAAGCAAAACTATGAATGAGAATGGAAAATTGATGAATTTAACCAAACAGGTTAATTTTATTAATTTCAGACTCAACGCAGCTCAAAGACAATATAATAATCTATAAAAAATGGAATACTGGCTACCATTTCTTTTCTCTTTTTAAGAGCAAAATGTGTTATACTAATCAGGAGCCCAGAGCTTGGCCTTGCAAGCAGTTCAGAAAAAGACACTGTGTGAACTCTGCTTGGAGTTGGAAACCGTAAAGAGATTTTCTTCTCCCTGTTGCTCATGAGGTATTTTTTTCCATGTGTTGAATTTCATTTGGGTTGTTCAGCAGAGAACATGGGAATTTTGCTCTGCTTCTGGAACCTGTAATTGAGGAGGAGGGGTCAAGATGCAATCCAACCACTTTAAATACTAAGGAGCCAAATGTAAAGGACATTCCGCCGTATGGTAGTTCTTTGGCTGTGTATGTGAGTGCACAGCATCCTCATGATTTCCCCTCACTTAGGTAATGTACCTGGCAAGAACTATTGGGTGGTAGGTGGGAATAGGAAAAAAATGGAAGTGAGTGACAAAATGATCTCCCTCTCTAACCCGACCAGTTCCTGTTTCATCAACAATACTAGGAATTTCTGGGTCAAAAAACCACTGAGAACTCTTGACACCTCAGATCAAACAAAATGTTTTGTCTTTCAGTGCAGCCACGAAAGTAACTTAGAAAGGCCATTCTGACCTCAGTTTCACCAAACTTTATCAGTATTGAGAGTGACTTTGTCCCCCCCACAGATGAACAATTATTTCACTGATCCCTTTTGTTAAAATATGCGAACAGTTCTTTTGAATTAGTCACAGGAAGCACACGGCTTTACAGAGATTTCCATGGGAGATGTAAGGGAAAATTTACTACCTCATCACCTGTGTCTAGACAAATTTATTAGGCACTTGCTGATGGCAAGTAGTACCTGTTTATGAAGCTGAATTCTAGACTGCTTACATGGGGACTTTCATAAATTACCTCAAGTGCTTTAGAATTTAAGCTTAAACAGGGATTAGGCATTCATAAATTGAATCAAGTGGTCACAGACTAAAAGGGAAGAAAAATGTCCTTTAGTATGCCTCTGGTGTTCCCCGCTTCCTTGTCTTCAGCCTTAGGATCGTGCTTGACTCTAAGGAGGCACACAGTTAAAGTCCGACCCTCTAGTGCCAGAAACTTCTATTTCACATCTTGGCTAACCAGGGAGGCTAATCAGCACCTTGTCTCTCTTCAAAACGTTAGGGTACATTTCTAAAGTGTTGAAAGAGAAGTATACAGAGCTTACAGGTTGAACAGTCTCAATTCCCTGGCCTCGGCAACAGTTTTCAAATATAAGTTGTTTTCAGCTGTCAGAGTAAAGCACCGTGGTCAGCTGAAAAGACTACCTACTTGAGTCATTAGTATTTTCTAGCCACTAAATGAAACTCAGAAGTGCATTCTTCGAAATATGAACCATCAACATTACTCACAGTAATATTCATTTTTAATTTTAGAGTTTAATGTTAACTTTCACCAAATGCAAAACTTTGGCTTCCAGTTTGGGTAAGTCTGTCAGCTTTTTTTGTTGCGTTAAGAAGAAAAACTCATTTAAAGACTCAGGTTTAATCCTCTGGAAATTAAATTGAGCCTATGTTTCAAAAGCAGTCTGCCTATGTTCACACTAAACTCGAAGTGAGCATCCTTACTCCCTTATTTCTCTTACTTGAAAAAACAGCAAGATTCTCCATGCTTCTGGTCACGTGGTCCCTCTGCTGTTCCTTCCAAGTAGCAGTCAAAAGCTCTCATCTCCCAGCTTCAGCTGGAAGTGCCCTTCCCTTTGGACATGTTCCAGCCTTCGAGATCTAGCCCTGAGAGACTATTCTTAGGGGTGTAGTGGGTACAGCCAGAAATTAAATAATAATAATAATAATAATAATAAAACATCCTGAATGTATCTTCTTCTGCAATCTCTTATCTCCTATAAATCTGCTTCGCGATTACATCATAGAATCAGAAGGAAAGGAATGGAAAACAGCTTAAATGCAGTCTCTGTAGGAAAGTTAAGCCAAATGGGCTTTTTTTTGTCTTCAAACCCCTCCTCTCTAGGAGAGTGGAACTCACTCCTGAGGACAGTGATGCATGGATGCTGTGGCTTTAACTATTTATCAACTGTGCATTTCTCACATTGACCAGGCTACCAACTGCCAGTCATCAGTATTAACAGACCCAGGGTTACAATGCTCTGGTGTCTCCTCTCCTCCTAAGTCTTCTCTTTGCCTCAATGTCCTATCACTACTCTCTTGCCCTGGCACTTGAAAGATCATTCTGAGCAACGGAAAAATGGAACCAGCTGCTGCTCTGCTGATCTTCAGGTGCTTGGGAAGCGTAACCAAGGGTGACAACGGCAGGTTCCCAGGAGCTTCCTACAAGCCGAGATAAGTCATCTCCTCCCCTGTGATTCAGGTCAGTGGTTATGAGTTCTTTCACTAAAATTTCATAGGATCATTTCAACCCGCATGCTGCTACTCACAGCTGATCGTAGCTGTCAATCATGATTGAGTCCTCAAGGGCCTAGTGAAGTACAAACCTTCACAGACAACGTTTCGTTCAATGCTCATGGAAGTCCCAGGATTTGACTTTCGTGACAATTATCCCTAACTTACAGATGAAGAAATGGCTCGAGAGTCCACAGAGAGGTTACGGACCTTGTCTTTGGTTATCGTGTAGATGAGTTGTGGGGAGGAGACCCAAGCCCTGCTCCAGTCCCTGTCTGTGACACATCTTGGAGTCCTCTCCGCTGACGGCCTCACTTATCCAGCATGGATGAGGCATTCCACAGCACTGGTGTCCTTTCCTTGTCACTTGTTTTCATGGAGACTGTGATAAGTGGGCATTGCTCTTTTCGGTGGCGGAATGTTTAAGCCACACTGTTCCTCTCTTAGCGATGAATTGTAAGGGCTCTCTGCGAATGCGTATCAACTGCCGTCTCCACATTGGCCGTAAGGAAGCAACAAGCTAGAAAGTCTTTTTTCCTTCCCTTCCCCTTGAACATATGACTACACTTGTGTTGGAAGGCACGCTAGTACAGATGGTGTCTTAAAATAGTTTGAGCAAACATGTTCAGTGAGTTAAAATCATAGACGTCCTCATGCCAAGCAGGTTTTTCCAGAGACGCGATGAAAACAATATCTTAATATTGAGACTGAGGTGCTTAGCTCTCAAACTAAATCGACTAGCTGTTTCGCTGTTTGCTTTCTCTCCTGCCACTTGCTTTTGGGTAAACGCTTGCTTCCAGAACTGAACTTTTGCTCGTGAAGTCATTTGCTCATGCTCACCCTTAGCCTTGCTGTTTCTCCCTCTAACGATCCTATCTGACATCTCTTATCCAATAGGCAACCCACCATTTCTAATTAGAACGCATTTTTTAAAATTCAATAATTTGGAGATTGTTCAAATCAACCCAAAACTTATGATACTGAATATTTGAGGCAATGGCAATATGGCTTTATATATATATATATATATATATATATATATATATATATATATATATGAAACTGTTTTTAAACTGAAGTAATGTACTTTTGTAATTATATCTTGCTTTAATGGATCACTAAGAACGTTTCGTACATAAATCATCAGTACTCTGTCCAGATGCTAAACAGATGATGGTCTTTTACTCGTGTTCTCTTAGGTATCGAGGCTTTAAGAGCGGCCACGCACTCTCCAATCTCTGTGGCAGCGTTCTCAGCCTTGGTCTTACTGAGTCTGAAGAGGTCACTTGAGGGCCTTTCCCTGGGTGTTGTATTTAGCAGTTCTAGTTTCCTGTTAGAAATGAGTAGTAATCTCTTTCCAGGTTTAACACTCAAGCGTCCCAGTGTCCCTTACAGGCAAAATCATCCAGTTTAATAACCCTTGTTCTGTAGTTCTTAACCAGATAGATGAGAAGTCATAAATAGACAAAAAAAAAATCAGCTCTGTTGATAGCCAACTAAAGGGGGTATTCTTTATTATATTCTTTCCAGACATTTGGACCCCCCTTTCATTTTTTCCAGATCTTCCTGACCACTCTATGCAAAATTGAAACTAGCCCTGCATCCCCATTCAACTGTATTTATCTACTCAGCCCCTATCTGTACCTGAAATTATAGATTTAATTTTATATGTCCTCCCCCTCCTCTACATATTTCAAGAGTGCGAGATGCTTTTATACTATTCAGTGCTTTAACCCCAGAGCATAGATCAATGCCTGGCACGTAATCTGCGAGCTAGGAGTAATTGTTGACTAAATGAGTCAATTATTTACAGATACTTGCTGTGAAAAAGCAAAGAGTGGGGATATTAAAGATCACAAATGTAGCTGCAAATAAATTGTTGAGAGAATTCTAACTGAAGAAGCATAGCAGCCAGGATGGTCATTCTACCTAACGCTTTTATAATTAATTATTCTATAATTGAGATTTAGCTTTCTCCTCATTTTATGTGATTAGTTTTCCTAGAGCCTATTTTTCATGTCAAGTGTACAATGACTTCAGAGGACAGAGAGCACTGAGCTGTAAAGAAGTAAGGAAAGCCCAGATGTTGGATGGAGGGAAAAGACATAGGAAAATCCCAACATTTCTTATGCAGTTAGCCATTGCAGGCTTATCAAGGAACAGAAAGAAGCCTATCATTAGGTTCTTTCACTGGTATAGACAGTCAAGTGCAGTATTCTTTTGAATGCTGTTTTGAGTATTAGAACCAACAACTGATAGTTTTTTAATTTCAAAAAATTTATCCATTCAGAGCTTAAAGTTGTCTTATTTTGTATTTACATTCCTTCAGCTCACTAACTTGCTCAAAAAAAAATTTAAGTGCCTTCATATTTAATCTTTTAATTGAAATAATTGTCTTTGATAGAAAATCTACCATTCACCATTAAGGTGGTAAACAGAAATCTTTGGCTTAGTTGTTAGGCCTGGAAACGTTTGGGCGAAAATGCTGTAAACTTAGTAAACAAGAAAGATATGCATTCCATCAAATGTATTTGGGTCTTGAGGAATTATGGATGTGTGTGTTGACAAGGTACTGAATGAAGCCGCTTCAGGCTACATAGTGAAAACCACTACAATTTGATATGACAGGAGAACCAACGTGGCTGTGCGGAGAAGCCAGAACTCACAGGTGCTATCAATGAAAGGTCTGTGTAATCTCCCACTTCAAAAAGTCAATTATCAATTTATAATTACTAGTTGATTAAGATGTACTTATGTGTTTTAAATTGTCTGTTTAACCCTTAGAGAAACGAGTGCTTACATAATGAAAACTTACCTTTCAAAACAAAGAGAGAAAGAAGAGAGGAAGAAAGAGAGGGAAGAAGGAAGAAGAGGGGAGAAGGAAAAGGAACCTAGTATTTCCGACTTGTAAACATAAGAACAAAATAATTAGAATACTGAAATTTCCTTTGTTTGTTTGGCTGTTTTCCTTTCCCCTGACTGCTCCTGGAATCTATGGAAAGCCCCAGAGAGTCGGGGTAGCTGTGTAGTGGTGGGACCGGCACCTGCTTATTATGGACTAGTTGAACAAGTATCTTCGACTTCTTCACCACTGCATGTCTTTCCGAACTTCTTACTGTCTATGTCTTGGAACAGAGTTGGCTCCTTCAGTCCAAGAGTGCACTGATGATAGATCTTCATGTAGTATATAGTACAATGTTATCATATCCTTTCCTAGATTCTAAAATTACTCAACACTGACAATAAGGATGCATGTGTGTGTTTTCACAATGATAATAGCATGAGTGCACACAGAAGAGAAAAAAGAAAGAGGTTAAAGAGTAGGGGGGTGCTATCACCCAAAAGTCCAGTGGATGCCCTGACAATTTATTTCATCAGTAGACATGTTAAGCTTTCATTCAGTGCAAAGCCTCGTAGCAGGTGCTTTGACTGTGAAGACGGACATGTTCTGCTCCTGCTCTCCTTAGGAAAGCATGCTCTCTGATAGCTTTCTTCCTAAAGATTATCCAGTGGAGCCCATAGTCACATCATCTTGGAAGAGTAAGACCTTCAAGGATATCTTGGTTCTGTGATGTTTGCATAAAACAGAATGCCTATTTGGAATGATTTGGTTAGTAATGTTTTCATTGTTCTTCAGAATTCAACCTCTGAGGGATTTAATTCAAAGATGAATTTCCTCTGTCCCATGATCTGCTGTATGTGGTTTTAAATTTTCTAAGTATATTACCATCATGAAATGAGGTTAAAAGTATGATCCAAATGTTAGAGATGAGGGAATAGAGTTTGTCTCAAATAGCTGAAAATGTTTCCACAGCCATAAATAAAACTCCCCCCTTTTTTGCTAATGGAAGTTTGACCGATAAATTCAATTAGTTCATGTCTATTGCAAAGGATAGATTCATAGACTAAGGCTTTGGAGCTGTAAAATTAGAGATGATCTAGACAGCCAAATCAGTAGATGCATGGAGCATGTCTTCCCTCTAATCACTGAATGATGGGACTCTCACATTCACTTGTAATGACATATTGGAATTCGGGTAAATGAAAGTATGATTGAAATGCTTTATTTGCATGTCTTTTGACATTTCCCATTCACAGCAGTGTAAAGCCAAGAAGTCAATGTTTAAAGCCTTTTAGTAGCCACATAAAAGTAATAATTTTGACTACTGAGATATTTGAACTGTGAGGTTATGAGACACTAATAATATGAATGTAATTATGGATATAATAGAAGCAGTTGTCGCTGGATTGTGTAAGGCTCCTTTCCGTCACATTAACTATATTACCAAATAATTAAAACAGAGTTTGAGGCAAGCTTCGCAAGAATGATTCCCAGATGTGAGCTAATTTTGGTCATTACATTAGAGATAAGCCAATGCTTTAGTGAGCTGAAGAAAAGCATGTGATTTGATGGAAACTTCCAGAAGTCAATGTTATTTGCCTTTCTTCATTTTGCCCACAAACTGTTTGAAAGATAGACTTTGAATTCTTTGTCATCCATAATATGTTACAGCTTTTTGGACAGTCTGTGTAAGAAATGCTTTTCAAAGCTTGCTGGGATAAAGTAGCCATCGTAGCATCTTTACCACAAAAAACATCTGCCTACCAGCTCTGCTTTCTTTGACCGTTTGTGAGAGTGCTTGAGGGAGTGATATTTCTTCCCCTGTCTTGACAGGCTTCTGTGCTTGAGGCCAGAGTACAATGATAACAATAGTGTGTGTGTGTGTGTGTGTGTGTGTGTGTGTGTGTGTGTGTGTGTGTGTGTGTGTTAGTGTGCTAATACTTCAAGCATAGCCACGCAAGAATGTGATGTTCTGGTTCTCCAGGCAATTAGAAAGTTGTGGTATTTCCACATAGGTGTCCAGATGATTTCCTTCATTTCTTTTCTAATTAAAATTTTGATTTCCAGAAATTCTTAACATTTTAAGGGAAATAATGCATTCGGCATGGTGCACGCAAATAGTGAACACTCCATTCCAATGGTTCTGTTCATCTTATTTATAGAATACTCTAAAACAAAGAAATACTTTCTGTGTTTTCTCCTAAAATAGAACTGGAAGCTCCTTAAGGAAGGGAAAGCTGAATTTGAGAAGCATTCCTCTGGACACATGCTCTGATGATGTTTTGATTACACCAGTAGTAGACATGTTTTGCATTCCCAGTTTCTCTTTAGCCTCTGAATATTAAACATTATCAAGCATGTAGTGGGTAGGCCATGGTGTAGATATTGTATTATCACCTCTTCAACCAGCAGTAGGGTTTAATATCTTTAAAAAATGCTATGAATATGTTTAAATTTCGTTCAAATGACTGGGTGTTTTATCGTTCACTCCAAGTATTTTAACAGTTGGGACACAACTTGAAAGTTAACTCCCTAACACTTTCTATGTTACTTAAAAAGAGAAGCATAGAAACAAGTCTTCATTAAATATATACCTTTATATTTGATATGAGGTCTTTGCTTACTCCAGGAAAAAAACCATCTACATGCCAGTGGCATTTTGTGAAACATTGTGGTCTAGGCCTTAGGGTCTTGGCAATTGCTAGTATTTATCACCTAGATTTTTTTTTCTTTTGAAACAGAATTTCACTATGTCACTCTGCCTGTCCTAGAAGACGTGATGTAGGCCTTGAACTCAAGAGATCCACCTGCCTCTGCCTCCCCAGTGCTGAAATAAAAGGTGTCTTCTGCTACACCAGGCTGCTGTGATGATGCTGAATAAGTGATGTGGAAATAGGCATCCTGTTCATATCAGCTGAGTCCTACAGCTCACTTATAAAGTGAGCTACCATAAGATGAGCGTGAGTGTTTACTAATAATGGAAGTGCCCCATCCCGTTACTGATAATAGTAGTGCCATCCCTTTACTGATAATAGCAGTACCCTATCCCTTTACTGATAATAGTAGTGCCCCATTCCTTTACTGATGATAGCAGTGCCCTCACCCTGACTCTTATACTAGTGATCAGTCAGTTCCAGGGCTTCACACAAACTAAGGAAGCACTATACCAATGAACTATAGTGTCAGCCATCTTTTAACTTTCATTTTGAAACAAGGTCTCACTAAGCTGTGCAGGTGGCCTTGAACTTGAGATGTTCCTGCCTCCCAGACAATTGGGATTCATAGGCCTGAACCATCAGGTCCTTCAGAGCAGTGGTATTTAGGACAGCAAGATGGCTCCGCAGGTTAAGGCGCTTGCTGCCAAACCTCACGACTTGAGTGCAACCCCAGGTCCCACCTGGTGGAAGAGGAGAACTGAATCCTGACTTCCACATGTGTGCCCTGACTCACTTCTTACCTGCAATAAGTAAATAAAAGGAAGAGAAAATAAAGTAGTCATATTCTAACCCTCACCAAGCTAATGTTTTCACTCGTCAGTTTGGGGATATTATATGATAGTTGCAACAGTTTAATGCCCTGGGAGGTAATGCCAAGTCCAGAGCCCATGTCAGTCTAGAACAAATTCATTACAAGCATTTTAAATTCGAAGAAGTAGAAAAAGCAGCCTGAATCACATTTGAATCCGCCAGTCAATGAGGCGTCAGCAGAGTTGGACTGGTTGAACAACAGAAAACGAGAGGACAGATACGGGCCAGGTCATAAGTAGAAGTTTCCCAGAATATTACAGAACCAAAGGATGAGGAAAGCTCTGGGGGAAACTGATGACATTCTCAGTATGTCCGCAATGTGAGCTCCAGATTAGGCTGACCTAGTGTGTAATTTTATCCTGGAAACAGCAGCACTCAGTTCAGTCCTTGACTCTAGTTCTACACTGAGAGTATCAGCTTTGTTTCTTGTGCTAAAACGCCTAATGAGTTTACTTAAGATAACATCCCAGTGAGACCTTTCTTGGTGTTGTGGTTCAGAGGTCTACTGGCCCATTTCTCTCACCAATTATTCTCTGATAAGAAAGCCCCATAGAGCAATGTCACGACTCGGACTTTATCTCAGCATTAATTATGAATGGAATATGCCTCACGTGGCCGCTATACTTTAAACCTCCAGCTCCTTTATTTATTTCCACAAAATTTATTTAGTATAGTGATTCTGGATCCTGGACAGTAATTAATATAATGGCCTTTAGAGATAGTGGTATCATAAAGACTTAGTCTCTGAATGTCTAATCAGAACCTGTGCAAAAGAATTTAAAAGAAAGCATCTTTTGGTGCCTTCCCAGACAGCTAATGGGTACCACAGACAGTATGTAGATGAATTTCTAAATGGTCTTATTAAGTAAAAGACACAGAGCCAAATATAGGGGTGAAAGCCTTAGAGATCAGGGAAATAGGGAAAGCCACCAGCCAACCTTACCTCACCAACTCTGCAGCTTCCAAACTCGAGTTACTTCCTGTCTACTCAAATTTATATGCCTTTTCTGCTCTGTTCTCTCATTGGCTCTTAGCCTAGCTACATCACTTCCTCTTCCTACACAGCTCTGTCATTGTCTGTCTGTCTGTACAGACCTCCAGGTCTCTATGGTTGGTACTGGGATTAAAGGCGTGTGTCACCAGCTTGGCTCTGTTCCCTAGAACACACAGAGATCTCTGTTCCCTTGAACACACAGAAATCCTGCCTGCTAAGGGATTAAGGGCATGTGCTGCCTGACTTCTTTGTTTACTTAAAATGGCTTGCTATTCCCTCTGATCTCCAGGCAAGCTTTATTTATTAAGACACAAATAAAATATCACCACATTTCAGCACAAATAAAATATCACCACAACAGTACATCTATAGGGTATTAAAACAGCTAGCATTGAGCTTTGCAGCAAAAGAAATATGGTTTACACCTTGCCCCACTGTTTTAATATGTTAAACATTTGTTATGTTTCCCTCTACATAAATTAACTTTAAAACATACTGTGTCTTCATTGATAAGGAAAAGAACTTTCTTTTTTCTTTCTTTCTTTCTTTCTTTCTTTCTTTCTTTCTTTCTTTCTTTCTTTCTTTCTT
>CABHPR010134089.1:21308-49480 GCA_902168415.1 Peromyscus melanophrys
TGTGTGTGTGTGTGTGTGTGTGTGTGTGTGTGTGTGTGTGTGTGTGTTGCTTGCTTGTTTTGCCACTTGTGTTTGTTATGGATTACTGGGAACGTGATAAATCATTTTCATTTAGCTCAGACTCTGACCATAGCTTGATGCTGAGCATCCTCACTTGCATGGGAGAATTATTGCAGGATTTTTGTGCTCACATGTGCAGCAAAACCATGAGGTCATAGAATGTGTATAGTGAAAACATGAGAGAAGAAGTTCTGAAATCCCTATA
Source organism: Peromyscus melanophrys (assembly GCA_902168415.1). Classification (NCBI taxonomy): domain Eukaryota; kingdom Metazoa; phylum Chordata; class Mammalia; order Rodentia; family Cricetidae; genus Peromyscus; species Peromyscus melanophrys. The sequence continues at coordinate 21,574 of CABHPR010134089.1, forward strand.
GGCCGCTTCACAGCAAAGCTTGGCAGAAAGGAGGGCCTCAGATGGAGAGCTAAGTGACAGAAGGTACAGGGTGGCACTAAGGGCTATCTTTAGAAGAGTGGCATAGAAGCCCGGGCACCAAAGACCAGATAGTTGCTAGATAGCCCAGGTGGTCTAGACGAGTGCTGCTAACTTTATGTAGTTGTGAAGACCATTGTAAGAAGTGTTAGATGTGTCTAGAATATCAAATTTTACTCTGACTGTGTACCTCCAGCGCTTTTCTATTTAGGCTGTATTCGTTTGCACATCCACGTGTTACCTCTTTCTGGCTCTTTTTACACTCTCTAAATTCCATTTTTTAATTTTGTCTCTCCTCGTGTTACATCTTCTCTCTCTGCTTACTTGATTGTGGAGAAAAATTGAGGCTAACAATGGATTAAAAACATGTTTTCTTCTGTAGTGGTTGAATACTTAGCGTAGCCAGTGAGCAGCTTTTTTTGTTTTGCTTTTAATGTCATGAGGACCCAGACAGGCCGCAACAAAGGGCAGTAATCAACAGCATGCAACATCTTCAGTCTGTCTGGTTCCAGCTGTAAACTGGGATGTTTGTGCTGACCTCATGGGGGAAGGCTGGCTGCATAGCGAATCTGGCCAACTCTAACCTAAACCAAATGAGTTTGTATACAGTGTGGCAGCCGCACACCAGCACACCAGATGATAGCCTTGCTCAGAAAGAGACAGTCCTGGGCAGTGATGACCTCTTGTCTTCCAAAGCAGCAGGGTACTTTGATCACACACACACACACACACACACATGCACACACACATGCACACGACCACTCATACCTCCATTAGCTTCTTATCTCCTAGCTGTTAGGAAAGCAGTGAGTCTGGGTTACTTGGTCAGCCAAGTCCGGTTTTCTGATTCTTGGACACACAGTGTTTTTAAATGATATTTTCTCATCTGCATTAAATGGGTCAATGTGGTATTTTCAGTGCAAGTCACTTATCTTTCTGTCTCTGCCCCTTTTAACAAATTTCAGCCAGCCCCTCGCACAAAGTCAGTTCCTAATATATCACTTCTATATTGCCATGCGAGGAAATCCCACCACTAGCGCATAATTGTCTCCACCGTGGTCTTTCGAAAGCTCCCATTAAATTTCAAAACTGTATGTTCTCATCAAGCCTCCTTTAAGAAGTGGCCACAGATTTCAACAGCTTCATATATATTGCTGCAGTTTCTATCAGAGTCTCATTAATGGGTTTAAAAATTCATTTCTTTGGCTAATTTTCTACTATGGCTGCTGAGTTTTCTGCATCTCATGCTGAAGGATAAATAGCAAACACAAGATTAGGAATCCTTAATAGAAATCATTTTTTAAATAATTGTGTTTAAAAATGGCAAGACAGATCCTTACTACAAAGGTTTTTTTTTTTTGGTGGGGGGGGGGGGTTGCTATTGTTGCTGACTGTTTTCAACTTTTGATTTTTCTTCTCTACTTTGAACCTTTTTAATCCTCATCATTACAAATCAAGGAAAAAATCATTAAGTTGTATTGGGAAATGACATGACATGAGAAGACAGCTTTGTACTCCTTGCATCTGCTCATCCGCTCCGCAAATACCTATTTTTGTTGTTTTCATATAGACGGTACAGAGTGCTTCAAATCACCTTGTTTTACATATAAAGTTTTGAGTTTTTTTAAAGTTGATATGCCATACCTCTAACCACATGCTTTATTTGAACCAGACACTCTGGGGAACTTTAGCTAGAATGTTCTGGAATCACCAGCTTTCACTTACCATCCCATGTAGATACAGAGTGACGCCTTCATAGGAAATCCTACTGTTCACATAAACAAACGGGCTCTTGTCCAGGTCTTTGTGTTCTATTTATTAGTATGACTGATTCCATGGCCTTGGATGTTTTCATAACCGTTTCTCCCCCCTTGTTTAGTGAGCTGGGAATTCACATCAGTAGTATTTTAGAGGGAAAAGTAGTCAATAGTGCGCACAAGAGTATAAACGAGCCGGGTGGTGGTGGCGCACGCCTTTAATCCCAGCACTTGGGAGGCAGAGCCAGGCGGATCTCTGTGAGTTCGAGGCCAGCCTGGGCTACAGAGTGAGTTCCAGGAAAAGCGCAAAGCTACACAGAGAAACCCTGTCTCGAAAAACCAAAAAAAAAAAAGAGAGAGAGAGAGAGAGAGAGTATAAATAAGTCTCCTATGTTGAGGAAAAGGAGACTAAGAGGCACAGAAGACATCCTTCCTGGTTCCACTCTCCACTCATACAACGGTAACAAAGCAAACCCTCCTACTATACTGTGACTGTGGATGTGGTCACCTTCTTGTCATGCAGGGGAGGGGAGACAGTGGCTGAAAGAGGACAAGAAGGGGGTGGTTTCAGTTTGTAAAAGTTCATTAAGCTGTCCAATGATGATATATACTTTCCAACAAAATGCTTAACCTAACAGTTAAAATTGAGGAGGGAAATAAATGGCTGCTTTGGTAAAGCAGGACTTGTGAGAGGGGCCAACATAAGAAGGGCATGGAGGCAAGCCGTCATGAAAACCATAGGTCTGTGGTGAGCACCACATTTCAGAGCTCAGAAAAGCAGTGCTTCTCGGAGGCTGTGATTAGCAGAAAATTTCACAGCTGCTTGCTTACTATGGTATGACGCATGGGCATTCAACACGTCCATGCTCCCGACAGGGCACAAGGTATAGTGATATGTGAAGAACCAGACTCATCCAGCCAGACCCTGAGTATAGAATGCAGGTTTGCAAACTGACCCTTTTACATGACCTGTCTGTTGCATTTCTTAATTCGTGTGATTCTTCTTTCAGAAAAACCACGAAAATTTCATTCTCGTTAAGACACAGACTATTCACATCTCTTGTTTCATATTTCAGTGGATTCAGGGAAGAGTGTTCTGAGAATTGAGCATCCTCTAAGGTGCTTTATGAGAGACCCTGGCCTTGCTGAAGGCTTGGATAAGAGCACCGGGAACTCTTGCCAGGGTTCCTCTGGACTCAGAGCTACAGTGCCATCATTTCTGGGTGGGTAGGCTCATTCACTTCACTTGGCTGCCAGACTTGTCATTTGATAGGGCTCTCATCTGCATGTCAATGAGGCTTGAAGCCCATGGAAAGAATTAACTGGCCCGAGATATTTATGAAACTTTTCAGCAAATGCAATTGGAAGGAAAGTCGCCCTGACTGAGCTGATTGTCTTGGAGCAGCTTGACAGTGAAGTAATCACACTAATATTAAGTGACTCGAGTTATATGATATTTTCAATGATCAGCCTGATAGGAGTTTAAACATGAGGAAAAAAAAACTAATCAAAAACAGTAAATGAAATAACCCCTTTAGAGCACATCAAGCGGCCTTTTATTTATTTTATACTTTTTATTTGCATTAAAGCACAGTGCAGATTCAGGCTTCCTCCCTATAGGAGCCCTGTTTCTGATTGCGTTTTTAAACCAACAATATTAATCTCCAGTTATACTTCTGTCCCTTGAGGAGTAATTAAAGAAAACATGTTTGTTTTTCTAGGCCTCGTTCCTAAACCTGCAAGTGCCAAGATATAAATTCTGGCTTTATGTTCCAAAAGAATGTTTAGGCTTTGAGATCATATAATCTTTAAGTAGAAAGCAGTTCATGTGTGAGAGATCGCGTGTGTTCTTTGTTCAAGAGCTTAGCTTCGTTTTACAGGCCTTTCTAGGGAGGTAAGCAGATTCCATGCGAAAACTTCCCTTTCTTGTCCACAGGTTACGTAAACAAAGATTTAAAAACCCGAACTGAAATTTAAAACATTGCTTCAAGGATCTAAACAAAAAGTTAAGGCCCCTCAGAAATGTGTTTCCTTTTCTTTGTGTAAATATCTTTCACGTATAAGATGACTCTCCCACCCAAGAGAAAACGTCTAAGATAGCTTTATATACAAATTCTTCTAGACTGAAATGTAGTCATATACGATCCTTTGTTATTTTCCTTTTGGGTTATGCTGAAGCAACTCTCTTAATATTGGTACGCCATGAGACAGCAGCTTATGGTGCTATAACATTATAAACTCAGTGTATGAGGCAAAGATTATGTCTAGTCAAAATGACCCTTGAAAGCCTGTTAAATTGCCCATAAAATCCACCTTCACATAAACTCAAAGCTGCCAGGTTTTCCTGTAAAATTGGAAAAATCACTGCCTTTAGTATCTGACGAGGTAGGACTATACTGTAGTGAGAAATACATTTCTTTAAGTGCCAGGAAAGCCCCCAGCATGGGAACAACCCCATACCACGAAATAAATAGGAATCAAACAGGGAGACAAACAGTTATCTTGCTGTTTGTCGCCCAGGTTCATTACTAGACTCTGAGGGGGATGATAAATAGAGTGTCCTGTGTTCCATCACTGGCCTTTCTTTCGTTCCTCGACAAGGTTATTTCAAGTTAAATGCATACACGCAGTGATACCATTGCACGTGTGAAGCCCTGGGGGGCCTTTCCTACCAGTGAACATCTCAGGGAATACTTTGTTGAATCCCGGGTTTAAAAACAAGGAAACCATGCTTACAATGAAAAGAGTGGTGGCCTGCACCCCAGCTCTCCTGCCGCTGCATGCCTTTGGTTATGGTGTAGAAGAGCACTTTGAAGGTCGATACCACTGATACATGTTTCAATACATGTAGATGGTGCTTAACACTATCCTGAGGTATCCCTTGGCAGCCATGAGTGTTGCAAGAATGGATGGCATTCCTTTGTGCCTTGAATGAGATGTCCCCCATAGTCCAGGTGTTTGAATACTTGGTCCCCAGTTGGTGGCTGTTTGAGGAAGCTTAGGAGGCATGGCCTTCCTGGAGGAAGTCTATCACTCAGGGATAGACTCAGAGACAGCAGTCTTTGGGGTTTAAAAGACTCAGGAGTTCGATCTCTCTGCCTCCTGTTTGTGGTTGTGAGAGGTGAGTCCTCAGCCCTCAGCTCACAGCTCCAGTCATCCTGCCTGCCTGCCTGCCTGCCGCCACCCATCTCTCCCATGATGCTGATGGGCCCTCATCCCTCTGGAAACATAAGCCAGAAATAAACCTTTCCTCCTGTAAGTTGACACGTTATTGGGTTTTATCACAACAATAGAAATATAACTATGATATTTTATAAAGAGTCATCACAGTTGTATGCTTAATGTTAAAGCGATTCTTTTTTTATCAGACTAAGGGAAGTGGGAACACTTTACTTATCATATTATTCACATGCACACACACACACACAAGCATTCACTCACACACACAGACACATAAGCATATTTTCTCTTTCTTTCCTTCTTTCTTTCTTTCTTTCTTTCTTTCTCTCTTTCTTTCTCTCTTTCTCTCTCTCTTTCTCTCTCTCTCTCTCTCTCTCTCTCTCTCTCTCTCTCTCTCTCTCTTTCTTTTCTTTCTTTCTGAGACAGGGTTTCTCTGTGCAGTTTTGGTGCCTGTCCTGGAGCTCGCTCTGTGGACCAGGCTGGCCTCGAACTCATAGAGATCCACCTGGCTCTGCCTCCCGAGTGCTGGGATTAAAGGTGTATACTACCACCACCTGACCACAAACATACTTTCTAAGGGCTTTTCTGCTTTGAATGCTTACAGGACTATGGGCACTTTTTTTTTTTTTCTTGATTCTAAGGCCAGTATCTCCCTAGTTATCTGGTTGGGGCGATATGCTGATCAACTGATCTTGAGGTCATCCTCAGATATTTTTTCTTCCTCACAAACAAGTATATGCACACCACATGCCATCGTGATACCTTTGGAGTTGGACTGTGGTTACAACTCTGTAAAGGAAGGGGAGCATCAGGCCTGAACCAGTGGAGTACCCTTCCAACTGCCCGTTCTTTCTATCCTTCCCCTCTAGCAGTTTGGTCTTCCACCTCTCTCCAGTGCCTGATCTTCCTCACTGTAAACCATCACAGCACTCTTTCACTGCAAATCATTCACTGGGCTCTTAGACTTCATAGTAACCCCAAATCCTTTGTTACATGGGGACCCTGCAGACTCATATATCAGCTTTCCTCTCTGACATTTCCCCAGACCCTCCCTCTGTCTTGTGTCCTTCTTGCTCTGCTGAACTCACCCCCACCTCAGGACGTTGGCCCATATAGTGCCCTCTGCCTGGAGACTTGTTCTTGCCCTGTATTTTTACATAGACTGTTCTTTAGCGTTAATTAGATCTCTTTTAAGAAATGCCTCTTTTGACTGACCTTATTTAAAAGGACACAACTTCTCCCCTTGTCCTCCGATACTTAAAGTTAAAGGTAACGGAGTAAAATGGAATAGGTGTAAGTTCATTTCCTTGGCTGCACTAGCCCACACTTCAAGGGCTTAGTAGCTACACGTGGCCAGTTGCCACTAAATTGGACAGAACAGGGTATTCCATAAAGCAGAGGCTATGTTAAGCTTCACTGTAATGAGTTCCTGGGAACAAGGACTCCATTTGGCTTGCTCTCTGCTGGGAGCCCAATGGCCACATCCAGCATGCTCAGCTGATGCTGTGTAGTGTGAAGTAGTGGGTGAAAGATTTCAGGAGCTCTTCCCCTTATAGCCGCCTTCAGTCTTTCCAGGTCATTAAGTAGGCTATAATTTCAGGATTAGAGAAATTAAAATTTGCCTTTCAGTATGTAAGGGGAAACTTGGAGAGTATTTAACTGTTGCACAGGAAATCTCTTCTAATGGCATTTTCACCTGGCCTCCTTAGAGCCTCAATCTAGGGGACTATATCTTCCAGATAAACTCTTAACATCACATCTAGGAGAAAGGTACATTTTTCTCTAAGTCTCTGTTTAGCCTGATACACCATTTTTCTCCCTTATCTCTATAATATATGTATTTTTTGCTGGCGTCCACCAAAGAATACAGGATGCTTTTTCCTGTGAGTTATTAGTGCCATTTTTCTGTATTTGCCTTGATAAAAAAATCATACTTTAAAAACGCCTTATTAATTCTTTGAGTATTTCACACACTGCATTTTGATCACATCCCCTGATTCCCTCCAGATCTACCTCCAGCTCTGCAGCTCCTCTCAACTTCTTAATCACACTTTTTAAAAGCACCTTTTCCAGTCCATGAGCTTGCAGCATCTGCATCATGGTGCACTGGTGGGATCTGCTGCTGCGTGGGGATGGTTGCTGCATGGTGATTGGAAGCAGTGCTTGCCCTCTGGCATGCTTCAGAGCTAATACCCTTGAACTTTTGAACTCAGAGAAACTTCTGGGTATGTGTTAGAAGAAATAAGTAATCTAAAGTCAAGAATTATTGCCTTTCCGGAAACAAAATCAAGTGGATTTCAAACAATAAGTTTGATTTTGGGCTTCTTAATAGTTTCTTATAATTTAATGTTTGAAAAATTATTTGAAGCAATTATAACTTCATGTGAGATTTTAAAAGAACAATTCTTCATGTAAAATTGTTTAGATAAAAAAAATTAATGAGAGTAGATGTGAAAATTATTTTCAAATAATAGTTTCAAGGATAATAATTTGCAACTTGGTTTTAAGGAATAGAAATTATTTAAGTCCCAAATAATGCATTCAATCATGCCATGAAGTCTAAATGCTAGAAATTTATTAGATCTGAACTATCAAAATAATGTTAAGCACTTAAATTATTGAGCAGGTTTCTTATCCAATACCATAAATCCATGGGAAACATGAGATTTTTAGACCTTGAATAAAATAACTGTAATTTGAAGGTCCATTATGCCTTTCTCCGGAAACCTTGATGAATTGGTGAACACTTCCATTTAATCAGAAATTATAAGAGAAATATAACAGTTATCAGTAACTTGGATTAATTTTCTTTTTAATTGGAAGGGGTAAAGTGTAATTGGCCTATGAAAGGTCATTGATGGGGGCTGGGGTGATAGTTCATTCCGTAAAGTGCTTACTGTACAAGCGTGAGGACCTGAGTTCAATCCTCAGTACCCACATAAAATGATGAGTGTGGCTGTGCGATCTGTAATCAAAGCCTCGGGGAGGTGGAGACAGACAGAACTTTGAAGCTCATTGGCTGGCCAGCCTGAACAAATGGATGCACTCTGAGTTCAGTGAGAGACCCTGTCACAACAAAATAAGGTAGAGAGCAATTGAGAAGACTATCTGAGGCGTCTAGATACATACACACACATACATACAAACACACACACACACACACACACACACACACACACACACACACACACACAAAGCTCAATGATAATCAGCCTAAGTATCTGCATGATTTAAAAGGAATATTTTATTCCTGAATATGTATTACTAGCCATATTCACACCTCCAGCTTCTCCAGAGGAGGGCCTCATGGAGCGAGGATTCCTTTCGTTCTGAACAAGTGGGAGCCCCAAGAAGCTGTTGGGTTTTCCAAACCTTTCAGCAGTCAGGTGTAATATCTGTGCTCGGTGCAGGGTTTTTCCCATGCACGAGTAGGAAAACATTGTTCCACAGAGTTCCTGGAACCACTCTCTACCACTCTTTTACGCGTTCTCGTGTGAGAATTGCATTTGGCTCATTGAGACCAGAATGTTTAGTGACATTTATTGGTGTAATTATTAAGGCCACTCCACATAGTTAAAAGGAAGATTTATTTAATGGGTGACTTACAAATGAAGGGATAGGTAGGTCGCAGGGTCTGGGGAAGGTGTATCGCAATCCAGCAGTGTTTTCTGCTGAAAACATCCCCAGACAAGCAGATCTGTAAGAATGTTTGCATGTGCTTTGGATGCCCACAGCAGTCCCAGCTGAGCAGAGTATCCTGCAGACAGGTGGAGCCTAAGAGGCTATACTGTCTGGTTCCAGAACAGCAAGTGGATAGAGTTGTGTTAGCAAGGGAGCTGAAAATGGCTGGTTCTCACCAACTCCAGCATCCAAGACTACATGTATTATCCCACTAGGCTCTTTCCTCATGGGTTGTAATTCTTTATCCACCAGTTATTGTTCCAATAATTAACAAAAGTTGAATTATATCTCCATTTTTATTTTTAAAAAGGGCATAATTGTCTGAAAAATGCAGAACTATGTAGTTTAGAAGCTTGGCATGTGATAGTGTTCTAACATCTCTCTAGCTTCTGGACATTTACTAGCTGAAATCAGTAGTTGGAAATAAAGAGAAGGCTTTTTTGGGGGTGGGGAGGCACTATGTTCATTTGGCACTTTAGTTTTATTTTGTAATGTCTGTAAATATACTCAAGCAAGCATATGATTATATGTACCACAGATAATCAAGAGAGTAATAGGGAAGACCACAGAAAAAAATGGAGCCAATGTAACATGGAACTGTGCTTTTATAAATAATGGTAAAAATATATAAATAAACAAATAAATAAGCCAAACACCTAACTGGAATTGTCTTGAAAGACCACCTTGCAATTCTAAACATAAGTCTTCATGGTCTGAATTTAATAAAATTTACACCTAATCTTTGGGATAAACTTGATGACAGTTCTCTATACAAATACCCTTACTGAGTTTGACTTTACAGTACATTAATGGCAGAATCAACTTTGCTTAAAAGACATTTATGTTCTTGGGCTTCATCAACTTGACCCGTCTGTTCTTTGATAGATCATTTTCCCATGAAGCTTTATCCCACTATCTTCATTTACATATTTCTGTGAATCATTAGATATTTTTGAAATGGCCTGTTGTGTTTTTTCAGTTATCCAGAATCACATTCTCTGACCTCATGAATCCTGCATCTTTGGCAAGCCTTGCATTTTCACTTCCAACCTACTTGCATTTTATTTGTTTTGTACTAAAGAATGGTTTGAATTCTCCAGCATCAGTGAGATTCCAAAGATGTTGATTTACTCCAGCTGAGAAGGCCTCATTTCCTTGTCACTGCTGACCTCGATACACTATTTGCTTGTCAAACTGAGGTGGAGATTAAAATCAATTGAGGATACAAATAAAAATAATGGATACAGAGAGATGCTACTATAAGCAGGGATGGATATTTTCATGTTATGATGCCTTTCATGTCCTATTGTGACCTTGAAACTGTGGGAAGATGAATAACTAAAATTCTCTGTGTAGAGTAATTGTCACCCCCTCCCTCGTGAAGAACAATATCATGTCCTAAAGGTCCCCAGTGTGATTCTTTTTCAGAATGTTTGCTCTTCCTGTCCTCTGGGCTTTTCAGAGTAGCTCCTTCATCAGCATCATTTGATCCCCTACCTCTACCTCATTAGTTTCTAGTGACAGCAGAGAGAGGTTGGGAGAGAGATCATTTATGCATGCATTAGCAAAATCAAACTTAACCATGTAGAAAACTGGCTAAATAAATGTAATTAAAGAAAAAAATGAATTTGGAAACCTCAGCTAGTAATAATGGCCATTAACACAATCTTGTTAATGTTCTTCTCTTGGAGATTGGACTTATTTAAGAATAAAAAGGAGAGGGTTGTGTCTGAGTATTCTGAATTCCCATTGAAAGTCATGATTTCCTAATCATCACTGATCTGAATGATGGAGTCATTTTGTGTATCTAATTGAGACAGACCCTATAATCCAATGAGAATAGTAACAACAATGGGCCCTTGTCCCAACCAGTACTGTGAAGACTTGCCCGGTGTTATCTCTTTTATCTTCAGGATGCTCTCAGAGTATCCTCACAGTACTCCAAGTTCCTGTTTGTTAGGGGAGGACACTGAGTCTCTGTGACTTAAATGCTTGGGAAGGATGAGTGATGGATTAGAAATCTCACAAGAATAGGGGATAAATATGGGTGCTGTTGCCAATTGAGGTACAAAGAGACTAACACTACGAGGTTGTCAGTGTGGCTCAGCACTCAGGGTACACGGGAGACCTAGGAGTCTTGAGGCTTTTGGTGACAGCAATTAAGTGGGAAGAATAATGACGAAGAGCCACGTTTCCACTCTGTTAAACTCCGAGCATCTTAGAGGAACTGCAGTACCGACTTGACTAGCGCTGTGGTGGGGTAGAAAAGAAAATTAAGGCTTATAGGTTGAAACGGAATGCCCAAAGTCAGGGAACTCAAAGGAATGTATAATAGTTACCAAGTTCAGAATCAGATTAACCCAGGGAGGAGAGAGCTGGAAAAATATCTACATTTCACTAGATAACAGGGGTGGAAGGAGCCAAGAACTCAGTTGGGGTTTGACGAAATGAACCAGAGCGTCCAGTGAGCCTGAACTGCACGTGAACCACACCCAGTGGCCTTGGCAATGTCCCCTTCAAAATGATACGGTGATAACAAACCCACACAAACGGGCTAAAACAGGAAGCAGCATGTGTTCCAACTTGCTTCACCTTGGGAGACAGAGTTCTGTAAGGTGTATAAGGTGTCAATAATTGTAGCACTCTGAACACACCTAGTCCTGCCTCTGAAAAGACTGAGAAGGCTTTGAGCCCCAGACAACAGATGTAGCCAAGGAAGAAAGATTCTATGCTTTTAAAGCATTAAACCGAGATGCTAAGTAGCATGGGTGCTCTTATTTCTCTCGCGGACTTGGTTGCACTTAATGCCAATCATGCAGGTAGTCTCATCTGCATATTGTTTTGCCACTCTCACCAGTCACCATTTCTCCACAGAAGGGGACTGGGTTTGGAAATGGCAGAGATTCTCTTCCTAAGGCCTGGTGTGGGTGAGTACAACCCACAAGGAATCTGGTTAAGCTGGGCTATCTGCTCCAAACTTGTCTTGGGGGGAGTTACATCCTTAAGGGAAAATGGGTATTGAACTTGAATCAACCATACATGTTTAATCTTAGAATCCAATAAGAGTTACATATCAAGGAGAAAGAGAAAAATACAGTATTCCTGTTGCCAGGCATGCTTAGAGGCATGTCTCCTAGGTGATTTTAGATCCAGTCAAAATTGACACTCAAAATTAATCATCACAGTCACCAGAAGCACTCAGAGGCTGAGTTTATGCTCAAAGACAATATTTATAATTCCAGTCCTTAGCAAAGAGCCCAAGAAGAACCTTCCCATCATAAGCAGAAAGTCCTTCTGTGGTTATGAACACGGTCTTCAGGAGGTAGCACTGTCGAAATTAGCAGTCCTCTAGGACTTTTCAACATTCATATTACATTCTGAGTTTGGATTGACTTCCAGGATCATCTCATATTTTTCTCATGGGTGTGTAAGCATGCAATGTGAGAATACATTCACACATGAATATGAGTTGTGTATGTAAACATCTGCACACACTTGCGTCTGTTTATGCTGTAATGTCTCTGAGAAACTCCCATTAGAAATCTAAGAAACAAAGCAGGCAGGAACGAGCAAATCTTCCAGTCTGCGCACAGTTTTCCCCGGGTCTTCTGTGTTTAGATTCTGAGGGCAGCCCTTTGACAGACTGCCAGTCTGATAGATTGGTTTAGAAAGATTCAGGTATAAAAACTACACCACCCAGTTTACTTCCTAGTTCACCAAGGCTTGCAATCTCAGGGGTCTGGAGCCCTCATTGCCAACCCTCAACCTCCCAAACCCCAACGCCAGTACAAAGTGTCGTGGGTGGAAGAAGGTGAGTGAGCTCATGAGATTAATGGCTTCTATGGGAAGCTCCTCCCCTCCAGGCCTCTTGGGTTCTGATGAGTCTGACCCAGATTGCGCCTACAAAGCTCTCCTGTCTCAGACTCTTAACTTTCCACTTCTGGGGTCCTCACAGTTAGAGATGTTTCCGTCATGGTCTAATTCTCAGATTTTCTCATCTTTCCCTGCTGCCATGTTTCCATCCACTGGTTATTGAATCCAGTAGATCTAGAAGTCAACAATTTCTATTTCTCCTCAAGGTCTTGCCAACCCGCTCTCTTGGAGCCACACAAATCTGACAGATCTTGGAACCATCACAGTCCTGAACCAAGGGAAACTGATCGCGTCACTCAACCTTATTGAAGCTAATACCTCTTGGGTTATTGTAAGGATTACGGGAGATAATGTATGTGATGGATCCGTATCCTTGCCAGGCTTAATAAATCTTAGCTCTTTCTCCCACCAGAGTGGCCTGGAGCTCTTATCCACATTTTCTCAGCACTTAGCACAGTAATATAATTAGCAACATTAGTGTATCTAAAAGGCAATTACCATTTAATTGCTCTGGCCCCATCCAGACTGAAGTTATTCTCCATTCACTTCTAATTTGGGGTTAGGCGGTTTAGTCCTGCCCCGGCACGTCACACAATCACAGTCTTCCAGAGAATTAAAAGTAACTTTAGGCAGCCACTGGTTACAAGGTCAAAGATTCTGAATCGGTTTGGAGTGGCCTCTTTCTTTAGTGAACAATCCTGCAAAGGTAGCCCAGTTCTGCTCAGGAGCACCTTCCCCCTCCATGTGCCCCATCCCTACTTTCATCAAAATGGATCAGCATCTCCATATGGACTCAGATTTAGAATCTCGTTTCAGATGTGTCATCCTCAGAAGACATTTATTTACATCACACACTCAGTTTACAGGAGTGAATGCCCTTCCCTCAGCCTATGAAGTCTGTTTGTCTTACACTACTGTGAGGCCGCAATGCCCATATGAAGGCAGCGTGCTGTATTGTACCTCCTCCCAACCCAATGAATGTCACAGAAATGAACAGCAGTCTCCAGTTAAGAGCCCGGGATTTTTTTTTTTTTTCTGAAACTTTCAGGCAAAATCTTAAGACTGTCACATGTGCCTTTGAGGAAACCTAGATTGCCCTAAGCCACACGGAAAGCATTTGCATCTGAACCGCTCTCCATGTGATTGTGAGCTGAAGTTAAGATCTAAATAACTTTTAGCAGTTTGAGATTTGGAACATAGCCTGGGCCATATAAATTCCCCTTTAGTTCCCTTTCTGTTACATCTGATGCCAAAATAAATGGAAGCCATAGAGAACCTTTGAACTCCTTGGTTCTCAAGTGACCTCAGTGAAGTTGGATTGGCAGAACCAGTACTTGGTTTTCAAAGGAATATTTTTTTCATTCCCCCTTACAGCAACCACAGTTACCTTCCTTAGTAGAGGATGGAGTATTGCCTCTGGGCACTTTTGCTCCAGGAAATACACATGCTTTTGAGAAAGGGCTTTCTTCTAAAGACACCCATTGGTGTGGTCCTTGGATATCGTTTGCGTGGCATCCAGGTTTCTCAGGACCTTGCATTCCAACTCAGTCAACTCCGTGTTGGCCTTTTCCTTTTCCCTACCCAAACCAGACAAAGCAAGTGGCCTGGAGTTTAATGCCACCTCCTCTGCCAGTTAGGGCAAGTTGGCATAGCTTTTCTAGGCTTCAGATTTCTTGTCTCTGACTGGGAATTAAAACTAATACCTCCCACGTGGATGTCTCTCTTCTCTAAATACTTTTAATAAATTACATTTGTGTGTGTGTGTGTGTGTGTGTGTGTGTGTGTGTGTGTGTGTGTGTTTCATTTTACCTCTTCCCAACCTATATCACATAAACAGCAGCCTCTAGTTAAGAGGAGCCTCAAGGTTTTTTGAAACTTCCAGTGTGGAAATCTTCTGTGGTGAGCATGGGGAAGTCAAAAGGAGAGCTTGCTGGGGTTGAGTTTTTCCTTCCACAGCGTGGGTCCTGGGGCTTGAACTCAGGTCATCAGGCTTAGCAGCACATGCCTTTACCCACTAAACCATCTTGCCTGCCCTTTCCAAATATTGTGTTCTTGTAGAAGTCGTTGCAGAGGTTGGAAGAGTTTAAAGAACCTTGCAACGCTGCGTGACAGCGTTGGGGTAATTCTTATGGGAACTTACAAGTTGGAGCAAGGAACTAGTCACAGATGCAAATGAGGATTCTATTGGCAATTGAAACACAGGTCATCCTTGCCACACCATTTAGAGACTTAAGCTACATTCTCTCGGTGACCTGGAGCTTTACTGAAGGTCAACCTGAAGAGTGATAAGCTAGAATGAAAAATTTGGATGGAAATTTTTGGTTTGATGAATTTATTATGATGGAATTTGATGAAAATATCTGCTGGAAATCTCTGAATGGTAAAACATTCACACTGTAGCATGGGATAATTCTCTATTAGTGTGGAAAGGAAGAAAGCATGCTTGGGAAAACGAGCTTCCTACCTTCCAAAAGGTTAGTATGGGGAAAAGGAGTCCATAAGCTACTTGGCAAGATCAATATGAGTTTTCTTAGATACCTCAAAATCTTCAAGACCCCTCTTTCTTCTGTTCTTCGCTAATTTTATACATGTCTTGATTATATTCACCCTTCCTCCTCCAGGTGTTTCCCCGATCCAACATCCTTCCTTTCTTTTTGAACTCTGTGTCCCATTTACTGTACTTATGATAATTTTTGCTATCCAGAATACTCCTGGATATGAGGCCTTCCACTGGAGTATGGTTGACCTGTCATTATGTCTATGCTTAATCACTGCCACTGTGGGGGCTCATGATTGTTGGATCTGGCCTTTTTATTCTTAATTTCAAGTAAGGTATCCTAAATTGGTGTACAAAATGCATGGAGTTCCTTATGAGGTTCAGAAGTGTAAACATTAGTACCTAGTAATATTGAAAGAGAAAGAAAAATACTAACTGCCATTCAAATATCTATGTGACTTGTATAAATCAGACTCTCCCCCAAAGAAGTACATTTATAGACTCTGTCTGTTGGTTGGAACCATTGTAAATCAATAAAGAAATGCAGATAATAGTCAACAGAAGATCTCCAGTTTGCCAGTGTTTGTAGAGAAGCCGTGAGAACCAGTCACACCAGGCTGTGTTAGCTTTTCACTGCTAGACCAAAAGAACTGAGAACACAACTTAAATGGAGGAAATTTTTACTTTACTTCACAGATTTGGAGTCAAAGACTCAACCCCCAATGTGTCCATTCAGCTATGAACTCATCAATGAGTCATCCCTTTATGATGTCTGTGAATGTGGGGGTGTGTACACATGTGTGCTTGGGTGCAGGTGCACACACAAATGTGTGTCTATACATGTAGACACCAGAGGCCAACCTCAAGAGACATTCTTGAGGAGCTGTCTACCTTGTCTTTTAGATAGAGTCTCTCACTCGGGTCAGGAGCTTGCTGATTAGGCTAGGCTGGCTGGACAGGTTGCCCTAAAGACCCAGTGCGGGGACTCTGAGCTTGTACCACCATGCCCGGCTTTTTCTGTGGGTACTGGAGATCAAACTCAGGTCTTCATGCTTGTGTGGCAAGCACTTGACCAACTCAACCATCTTCCCAGTCTCACCTAGTTACCTCTTAGCACCAGCGTCTAGGGACAAAGCCTTCAACACAGGAGTCACTGTGGGGAAGGGCTTCATACTCAAACCATAGCACTAGATTTATATCATTTCAGTTGGTAGCTCTGAACAGTTTGCTCTCTGGTCTTCTATTTTCTCATTACTGAAATGAGAATGATATTAAGGATTAAATCATATTACGTTTGCAAAGCAAGAGAGTATACCCTGTTTAAGTTGGTGGTAAGTTAATTTTATACCTTTATAATAAGCATCATGGTTGTTATTATTTATATTGCTATCATTGTTAGAAACAGGGTGGATGCTTATACCTGACACTGACTGAGGTTTCTAAGGAAAGAAAATTGACTGTAAACACTAAGTTCTCTGTTATTTTAGCCATCAATTAAGGAAAATGGAGTTAATAGAAAGTGTCAGCTCCCAGTCTCCTTCCCATTCTCATGGATTGTAGGGTCCAGACACTGTCATAAACTTCTTATCATATACATACTAGGAGTTTCACACACCCTTGAGGAAAAGACTGAGAGATGCCAAATACTGGCTTTATCACTAGGTGGATGAGGTATCAGCTAATTCCCTACCTCTGTGATCTGTAATTTCTGTTTGACCAAAGTTATACTCAAAAAGTTGAAAGGAGCTTTTCCTTGAAAAAACTAGATTTGTGATATCTTCTAGTTTTATATCATTATATTATATTCATTATATTATATATATATGAATATATATACATATGTATGTATATATCCTAGCTAACTGTAAGCTCTCATCAAGAAGCCACTGAACACGGAGTTTAGAAGAAATGAAGTCAGGTGCTCAAGCCTGTCCCAGCCAGTTGCAATGTACCACTTGATCAGGCAGTAGCACATGTTTTGACAGTACGGGGTGGGATGATGGATGACAGGACCCACAAACAATTTCAGTACAGGGAAAGTACAGCTGTACACCCAGCACGACAGTTTGGCTCAAGGAGGGATCCCATCACATCTGTCTCAGTTTGTGCAATCACTCTGTCAGGCACTCACGATGACAAAACCAGCTAACAGCATTTCTCAGAACATATCTCCTCTGGTAAATGATACATGACTGTAGTCGGTCCCCAGAATGGATCATTGTGACCTCGTTTGAGAAACAAGAATTCATCCAACATGTGCATTAATGGCAGGTAGATATGTATGTGTGTGTCATGTTCTTGCCCTTGCTTAATGCTCTCCTACCACCTTTAGGAGAGAAATCATTCTACACCTTGTGCTCTAGGAGAGAGAGTTGTACTAATCACTGCCCCATTGTTAACAAATCGGGAGGCTTGGTTGCGGGCATAAATCCCATGTTTATTTGCCTCCCTTCTTCTCCCTTGATCGTTTCTCCCGGCTTTCTTTCCATCTCTGCTTTCTTCCCCAACATTTCCCCCATCTTCTCTTGTATCCCCAGAGCTCATCACAACAGGTGACATTCTGAAAAGATGCACAAATCGTAGAGAAGTTAAAACATGACACATTCTTGTGTAATCTCTCTCTCTCTCCCATGGTCTTATTCCCATTCTTAATTTGTCACTTTGTTATTTTGAAATCTGCCTTGTTCATTCTTTAGACTTTTTTCCATGCATGAGGTGTGATGAGTTCAACCTCTGGCTCCCTTTCCTTCACTGTCAACAATTTAGTCTCCTCTTTACGGTTGGTGGACCCTGATCATACCTAGAAAGGAATGACATATTTAGGTATGGCAACACTATAAATACATTTCTGAGAATTTTTAATTACACGGTGCTGCCTGTGCCTTTCTCGTCACTGTTAAAAGTCCCTGGAGAGGATAAAACAGACCTCTCTTGGGAAGCAGGTCTGTTTTCAACAGCTGGTCACCGAAGCAAGCAGAATTCTGCCACAGACTACGCCGAAACAGTGACAGCGTACCAGGGAAGGATTTTGTCAACCTAGCAGGGGCAGAAAACGCTCAGCTGGTATCAGTAAAGCCCTCGTACACAGTTCTGAAAGCCTGATGAACGAAGATAGATAGGCAGAGAAGATATTTGGAGTCACGGGTCAGCATCTGCCATGAAGCCCTCTGCAGACGCGCTTGAGATCATCTCCTGTGCCGTTCTCATCCTCGTGAGCTTCGTTGGAAATGCATGTTTATTTTATTCCACAAGCAAGTGCATCACGGGGGGCCTGCAGACATCCTTTCTTCTCATTATCAGCCTTGTGTTTGTCCACCTTATTAAAAACCTGGTGGTGAACATCCTCAAGATCGTTTACTCTTCTGGTATCTTGCTGGATTCAGTTGGCTGCAAAGTTCTGCACTTCACTGCGGCCCTGACAACTTCCCTGGCCATCTGGTTCATGTTACACTTTGCGCTGCTCTACCTCCGGAAGCTTTACCAAATTGTCTATCCCTTGAGTGGGGCTGCAAGCCTGAGCCAACAGAAGTACTCCTTGAAGGGGATTTCTGCACTTTGGGTGGCTGGTGTGGCGGTATATATCCCAGTGTTGATATATACTAGAAAACCAGAACACCAGAATCCTGGAAATGATACAAGCTCTTTGTCTACTAACAGAATTTACGTGGATTGCTTGACTGGCTTTGGAAATGAGCAGGTAGAGCTTTACTATGGGAAAATATTTTTAGTTTTGATTGATATTCTTCCTTTAGCTATCTTAGTCTTTGTCTGTTTCTGGATGGCTCTCCTTCTTTTGGAGAAGAAAAAGATGACATATGGTGACATCTGGATTGGAGATGATGATTCAGAAACTGAGGTCCTTCGAGGGGCCAAATTCAGTATCTTGTTAATGTTGCTGATCACTCCGCTCTGGGTTTCTCACTTTATCTTGGTCTATTTCTTGAAGGACTTGGCAGCGTACGCCTTTATTCCAGCTGTTCTCACAGCCCTCTCCTCCGGCTTCTCTGCTCTGAGTCCTTTCCTGCTTATGTTGGTTAATTACAAAGTAAAGTTGGTGTCCTTCTGTGGTGTCAAACAGGAAAAGTCCACACCACAGCCTGCAGATGTCATTCTTTCCCCATATGCTTAATGACTGAGTGAATGGACTCTGAAGGGGTCCCATCACTGGAGGGCATAGCTGCAGTTTTCAAAGCCCTCAGCAGCAGCTTCTGAAAAGATGGCTGGAAAATTGACTGCTCTAGAAATTCATTTCTGAGAGCAACTTTACAAGTAGAAATAAGAACACTAAGTTGTTTATAAACTGAAGAAAAACAGCCATCATGACATTTATTATTTAGGAGAGTGGTTCTCAACCTTCCTAATGCTGCGACCCTTTAATATAGTTCCTCAGGTTGTGGTGACCTCCAACCATAAAATTATTTACTTGCTACTTCATAACTGTAATTTTGCTACTGTTATAAATCATGATGTAAATATCTTATATGCAGGATATCTGATATGTGACCCTTATGGGGGTCTTGACCCACAGGTTGAGAACTGCTGATTTAGGATGCCACTGTTTTTTAATGTAGAGTTTCTAAAGAAAGTCAATGATCATCATTCTGTAATGGAACTCAGCATGGGCATCATGTTAAGTATTTACTCTGTGCAATGTGTTGTATTTAAAAGAGCAATGTTGTTGAAACCAAGGTCAACACTTCCTAGGCAAATTCCTCAAGATGCTGTTGAGAAAGCTGTGTTTTATACTGTCTTTTCCCTGAAAGGCCTCCCAAATGTTGGAAGTGCATTAGGTAGGTGTGTGATGCTCAGTGTTTGCCATTTCAACCATAGTATCTCATGTAGGCTGGGAGCAGATTTTATTCATTGCCCCCGCCCTAGGTCTTCAGTAAAATACAACTAGATAAAAAGTATTGAATTAAAGTATTAACATCTGCTTAGTCATAGTCTCTGAGTGCGTATGATATACAGATATTTGGTTGCTCTTTGCATATAACTCATTCTC
Source organism: Peromyscus melanophrys (assembly GCA_902168415.1). Classification (NCBI taxonomy): domain Eukaryota; kingdom Metazoa; phylum Chordata; class Mammalia; order Rodentia; family Cricetidae; genus Peromyscus; species Peromyscus melanophrys. The sequence continues at coordinate 41,621 of CABHPR010134089.1, forward strand.
CTTGCTTCATCATATAAACATATACAACTACTTTTTTTTTTCTTCAGAAAAGTAAGGACATTGAGTTTACAGATAATTCCTTTCTTTCTACTTTTAGTCATTAAGTGGGTGTCTTCACAAATGACAAGAAATTACTAAAATCCTCATAATTATTTGCTTCCTAGATTTGGATTCAATTTTAAAAGCACATTATAATTCTAACTAAAATTACATGACCAGGTTTTTCTTTATTATTTATTTTTTTGTGGTTAGTCACTTGCAGCTGCTTAAACTCTTAGGTCACAGTAAATAATTATTTTAAATGTCTGTGCATAAATTTGTGTACAAAGCAGGACATTTAAATCTAATTCTTAGTAATCCCTTTTTCACTTGCGGTAGCAATCTATCTAGGGATTATTCTGCTGTTCTAGTGAATGGATCTCTTGAAACTGAGGTTCTTGCTCTAAAAAGACTGTCAACATTATAAACCTGGATATCATTTACAGAAGAGACTTACAATAACTTAGTTGCTAGGAAGTTTTGCAGAGAAAGTAAGTTTCAAGGAAACCAAAGCCACAGTTCTGTAATGTCTGTGCACCACTGTGTGTCCCTTATTTGACACAGAGATTAAAAAAAAAAAAAAAAAAAAAAAGACTTAGGGCCTTCTGAGACTTCCGGGTGGTCTTCATGGGAAATGCTTAGTTGAGTCCACTGAGGCAGTTTAATCAGAGGGCACCAGGCATGGATCCTGTATAATGAAGTTAACATCTGGAGAGATGGAGGATGTGGGGAAGAGGTCGCCATCTTTTAATTAAAAGCAGATGTAGCCAAAGCTAGGAATAACCATTGATCTTAAGTAGTGGTTCTCAAAGGCGGTTCTGGGACCAGAAGAAGCAGTATGACCCGGGAACTTGTTAGAAATGCAGATTCTGGGACCTCACCTCAGACCTGTTGAATCAGAAAGTCTGGGTGGTTGAATACAGCAACGTTTTAATGAACCTTCTGGGTGATTTTCATGCATGGCGCGGCTTGAGAACCACTAGCCTAGGGTTGCTCCAAAGTTTAATCCTCACAAATGATCAGAATAAAGCCAAGATAACTGACTCAAGATGTCGTCTTCAATGCTCGTTGTGTGTGTTGCTGCCGCCGTGTCTGCTTCCTTCTAGAACAGCAATCAGGTCTGCCATCTGTGTCCCATACGTTGTCAACAAAAAATGCCAAGCCAGTAAATCCACTGGAGAAATTGTCGTTTTTGCAAAATTAGGGCTAAAGCACGGACCTTCAGGTGTGCAAACAATTGGAAACTTGGATTTGGATCATTTCCTGTTGTATCTAAAGATCCAGTTTCCAGATCATTCCACAGTTGTGTCCAGAAACCAGTGCAAAACATGTCTGGCTTAGTCCCAGCTCAACTTCCCAGTGCTAGCAAGGCCTCTTTTTTTTTTCTTCCCAGATATTTTCATCTAGATGTGGCCTCATTAGATCATAGTTCTGTCCTTGTGGAATTGATAAGTTTCACCTATGATGGAGAATCTTGTGTTTACTGAATGAGCCATACTTCTCTCTTTCAAATTATTTTCATCTTAACACTCTCGTTCACTCCTTCTTTTCTCTCCTGAAAAGTTATATACTCCCATTAAATTCTTGCTGGAATCTAAACAGCATGGGTGAGGGTAAGGGAGAGTTAGCAGACACTGTCAACGTAACACGTATTGGTGGGTAAAAGTGACTGTTGGATTTGGTATTTGGTATTTCCCGACTTCATCTCTGACTACAGGGCATCTTTTACTGAGGCCAACACAGGATTCTAATCTCTTCTTTCATGGCTCCCACCATACTTCTAGCTGGTCAGTTTCTTGCCAGGCTTGCTTTGGTCATATAAAGCACCCTATTCCATTCTAGCCCATTCAGCAAGTCATTAAGCACCAAGTCCTTTCTGAACCTGGCACCTCAGAAACTCCCTCTAAGACATGCTCTGGAAGTCAAATGTTCCTAACCTACCAGTCATTAAATTATTGAAAGAGAGAAGAAGGCTGTGTTCGTTTGTTTTTCTCATCTGAATAGATATTCCCTTACTTCTGCTACATAGAGAAGAGTTGCTCAGCCATGAGCTAACTTATCTTCCTTATTCTGTCTTGATTCATCCCAATGTATATGGCATCCTTCATAAGAAATGACACCAGGAACTGAGCACAACATGCTTTTCTATTGCTGTGAGTCTATATGTATTTTTTTTTATTTTTACCTTCTCTGGTGCAGCTGCTGTGAATGTGGATTCTTTTCATCTTTCAAAAGGTATTTTAAATGTAACAGTCATCTTGAATCACATATACAGACACAGTACAGATCTGAAAGAATGTACATATGTGTATCTCCCCCAAGGTTAAAACTAAGGTCTTTCCCATCACTGATGCTGTAGTGTAAGTTAGCTGATTCTTAGTATTTGGTTTCAGAAATCACAAATTAATCCCCAAATCATTGGAAACAATTTTAAACTGATAAATCAGGCGTTAAAACTGTAAAAAAAAAAAAAAAAAAAAAAAAAAAAAAAAAAGACAAAGATTTATCACAGAAATCCTAATCTCTAACAAGAATTCTACTACTACAATACTGTCTTAATTGCCTTTCAATAAGATGTAATATAGAATAGTCATGCATCGGAAAACCAATAGATCTTAGTTATGTGATAAAATAACAATTCATTGGTAATGGGAAACAATTATTTCCAGGTCACTTCATTAGCAAATGCACCAGTGTCTCCAATGTGAACTTTTATAACACTTAATGTTAGACCTAAGTTTGAATTTTGTTCTATCGGTTAAGCAACTCATGTCATTGATAAAACACATACTTTTGTGAGCCGTGAATTTTCTAATTTCACCCATTGTAAGAAGAATGAGTATCGTAAACCTTACTTTCTTTCTTAAAGATGAAGTAAACTATTAAAGCAGCAAACTGATGATAGAATATGCAATCTTACACCCTGGTGTAAGGTGTGTTCATCAGAGATTCCTGTACTTCTCTGTGACAGTGATGATCCTGTCTGGCCTTCCACTTAGGCTCTATAGGAAAGATGAGTAACTTGCTTGGCTTTAGGTTCCTGAACACTCAGAGCAATACAACCCAGGGATGGAACTATGTTATGGGATTCTAACTGGGATGGCTCAAAGCATACCCATGTTTCGGGGCAACCCAGGGCCATTAAGAACCTGGCAGAATGTGGTTTGTGTCAGCCGCCCTTCTCTCCTCTTCATGATGTGTAATCAGGCCATGATGTTCCTGAGTTTTGCATCTATAAAACTGGCAGTGCGTAAGTGCAAATTATAATTTACGGTGTCTCCTTTCCTCACACAACTATCAAAAATAAAGTCACACTAAACATACTGAAGGTGATTTGGAAGCAGAAAGTGTTTGAAGCAGATGTGGGGTTGCTTTACTATTGTAGTTTTGGCAAGAACTTAACAGGGAGGTGTACTTGGCTTAAAAATCCATATTTTTGGCTGTGTGTCTAGGAGACATTACAAGGCCTTTCCAAATCTTTGCTTCTTTATTTCCATAATGGAAATTATGAAGATGTTTGTAGAGTCTTTATAAGACAAAGTGAATAGAGAATATATGTAAAAACACTTCACCCTATAGGCTCAGGAGACGGCTTTTCAGGTAAGAAAGCTTATTTCACAAGTGTGACCCTCAGGACCCACGTAAAATGGTGAGCGTTATGGTGCAAGCCTCTAAACCCAGTGCTATGGAGAATGGAGATAGAAGGCTCCCTGGGTTTTGCTGCTTGCCAGCCTATCTACCATCTCAGTGAGAGACCATGGCCCAGGGGAGGAAAGTGGTGAGTGATTGAACAGGACACCTAATGTCTTCCTCTAGCTCTGTATACATGTACAAGCGCACAGCTTGCACCCTTAAGGCGCGCGCGCGCACACACGTAACAGACACATGCCACACTCACATGTATTCCCACAAACACACACATGACCTAACCCAGTCCGAGATCCCAGTAGGACAGTTTTCTTCCCATATTTTTCTGAGTAGGGCACAGTATGCTTTCCCCTGCAGCACCCTTACTCTCTATTACATAGATGTCTTTTGTTTGCTATCAAAATACTCAACTGTAGTTTCCCAAACATGCCAGAAAATTGTTATTCCAGAAATACACTGGATCTGGAAATATCCCATGGCCACTCCTGTCTATCACCCAGAGCTGGTCTTCACCCTTCAAATATCTTTCTAAAAGAAAAAAACGACAGTGATCAGTGGGAAATTCACCCGCTCTTGGAAACGCTCCTTCTGAGTTCTCATTTGCAAGCCTTTGCCCGTACCTGTACCCTATGATTCCAGGGCACTTCGTCCTCTCCAGGACTCACCCTCTTATCCCTGCCTAACTCTCATTTGCAGCAGACAGACTTTCCACTGCCAGGGTCTAGACTCCAGTCTGTGTGTAGGTATTTGTCATAGCAAGTACCACGTTGGACCGCAATGGCTCGTTCACTTGCTTGCTTCCTCTTATACTGTGTGTTCCACACTGATGTAGAGCACATGGTCTTATCCAGCATGTAGATTCAGACTGTTCCATAAGTGAAGGACTGGAGAGTCCACAGGCTTGTGCTATCCCTCTGTTCCTCATCTGTGCTTCTTGGCACTCCTTGCCCTGTCTCTTCCTAGTAGAAATTTCTTGCCTCTATCATTTATCTGCTTCAAGAGTAGGCATTTAGCAACTGCCATGCTTCTGGCCACTGTTGAATCAAAGAGGGAAAAAAAGAAACTGAATCCAACATTTGGAATCCGTTGCTTCCTTGCCAGCCAAGCCACGGAGCCAACTGGGGACATTTCCACCCAAGCCTTCCAGGTCTTCGTTTGCAATATTTTTTCAGCTCTTATATTGAACAAAGTAAACACGGTGTCTATAGGCAGGCCTGCAATTTGAAAACGTATCTGAGTATAAATTTGGCGAGGGTGTGCGGAGTGCGGGGAGTGGTGAGCTTTCCCCAAGTGTTAGTGGATTACAGGCTGAAGAAGTAAGTCTCCGTGCAAATCAACTGAAGTCACCTCACTGTCGAGCACACTCTGCTCATGGATGTTGACAGGCCCAGCTTATTTTTAATTACCCGGCCTCATAATATACGTGAGGAAAAGTAGGAATAGAGACTTTGACAGGAGAGAAGAAATGTGTGTAATTCCACCCTTCAGAATGACTCCATGCTAACTCCTTCTAAATGGAGTGAGGCAATACATTTTCAAAAGAATTTTGGTGGGGCAATTTATGTGATGTGTGAGTGTAGTCACAAATCAGTGTGCCTTTTATGAGCCAAGCACACCAGAATGTGTATGTTACCGCGAGTGCAGTTTCTCAAAGAGATCCTGTTGGCCACTCCAAGTTTTTTCCACTGATGCTGCCATTACCCGCCAGATTTTTGCAAGTCTTCATCTGGAATGACGTTTTCAGAGTCTGCCTGCAAGTCACATACGCAAATGAAAATCCCCCCCAAATCATAAAACAAGGAGGGGGCACTGTTTCTAATGACTTGCCTACTTCTTACTATGGCATTTGACTCTTTGCTACTTTGAGTTCTTTCCCAGCTTATGGGAGGAGTGGAGCCATCACTGGGGTGACCTTCTGAGAAAGTGACAAAGCACAGACAGACCCTTTAGCACGAGAGGAGTTTTCTTTTCCTCAGCTGATGATACTCTCCGAGAGGCAGCAGAGTCCGGCAGACCTCCGCACAGCCAGCTTTTCATTTCGCTCTGTACTTTGAAAGCCCAGCCTCAGTTTTGAGATTAAGTAAAGTGTCTTCTAGTTCCTTGAACTCACCCAAAGGAGATGGGTGTCCATCATGCCCCCAGAGCTTCTGGAGAGCATGCAAGCCTCGACTACCTGGCCATATCTTCCATATGTGAATATTTCCCTTCTTCTTCTTCTATCAATTTTTATACCCACCTAGGAAAGCTAAGTCATTCAAAATGATTTCCTTTCTTCCCTCCCTGTCCAGCTTACATCTTCTCTCCTAAACTTCAGAAAGATTTCTTTCCCAATGTGCAACAGACCTGCCTACACAAGTAACAATACTGTGAGACAAAATAAAAGCTCAATGAAGTCTGAACTGGGATTATTTTGGTCTGTTGACAATACTCCACTAAAGGAGGCAGATCTTCAGAGATGTATGCTGTGGACAAAAGAAGGGCTTCACAAAGTGCTAGAGAGGTCCACAGAAATCCACAAAGATACCTCCACAATAGACTATTGGCAATGATCGAGAGAAAACCTGAACTGACCTACTCTGGTGATAGGATGGCCAAACACCCTAATTGTCATGCTAGAAACCTCATCCAGTGACTGAGGGAACCGGATGCAGAGATCCACAGCCAGGCCCCAGGTGGAGCTCCAGGAGTCCAATTGGTGAGAAAGAGGAGGGTTTGTATGAGCGAGAATTGTTGAGACCAAGATTGGAAAAAGCACAGGGACAAGTAGCCAAACGAATGGAAACGCATGAACTATGAACCAATAGCTGAGGAGCCCCCAACTGGATCAGGCCCTCTGGATAAGTGAGACAGTTGATTAGCTTGATCTGTTTGGGAGGCATCCAGGCAGTGGGACCGGGACCTGCCCTCAGTGTATGTGCTGGCTGTTTGGAACCTGGGGCTTTTACAGGGACACTTGGCTCAGCCTGGGAGGAGGGCACTGGACCTGCCTGGACTGAATCTACCAGGTTGAACTCAATCCCCAGGGGAGTCTTTGCCATGGAGGAGATGGGAATGGGGGGTGGGCTGGGAGGAAGGGGGTGGGGAGAACAAGGGAATCCGTGGCTGATATGTAAAGTTAAATTAAATTATAAAATTTAAAATAAATAAATAAATACAATTTAAAAACTTAAATTAAAAAAAAGGGGCTTCAATACAAACAGAAGAAGCCCCCCAGAAAAGTTGGTCAGGTGACAGTAGCTTGTAGGGTTGGGGATGATGACCATTGCCAGTAGTCTATTGTGGAGGTATCTTTGTGGATTTCTGTGGACCTCTCTAGCACTTTGTGAAGCCCTTCTTTTGTCCACAGCATACATCTCTGAAGATCTGCCTCCTTTAGTCTATATAGACTTTTAAGTGATGGAGCTCTGAGATCTTAAGGTAGCGGTTCTCAGCCTTCCTAATGCTGCAACCCTTTAATACAGTTCCTCATGTTGTGGTGATCCCCATACAACCATAAAATTATTTTTGTTGCTACTTCATAACTGTAATTTTGCTACCATTATAAATTGTAATGTAAATATTTGTGGAGATAGAGTTTTGTCAAAGGGGTCATGACCACAGGTTGAGAACAGCTGGGGCCTAAGGGGTCTAACTGTGATTCATAGTAACTGAAATCTCATGTAAAGCACGAAAGCTGAACTGCTCTTTCTGAATACCTGAAACGTATTTTTCACTTAGGGAGAAGCCCAGTCTTGTTAGACTGAGTAGGGGGCAGTCCAGTTGCAGCTACGCTGCTGCTAAGGGCCAGAGGGAGGAAGGCTTTGGTCTCTTTCCGGGCTAGTACTTGGCATGGCTTCCTGCCTCGCCTTTGCTCACACCGTGTAAACCCACACCAGTCATAAGAAATCGAGACTCTTCCATCCTCCTGCTGTAAAGGGGAGGAAACATAATCCGGACCTCGTAACATTTTATTGTGTTTGTGAAGGATTTTCTTTCCTTAATATTGGAGACTGTGAAACAAAAATTGTGACATGCCAGTAGTTTATTACTTATTATTTAGTTTGTTAAATTTAAAAAAAATTCTGTTGCTGCTGTGGTATGACTTTCAAATGATCTGAATACAAGTTCAGTCTTAGAATACAAGTGAAGTCAACAGTCTTGGCGGGAGACACCTGCCACAAAGGGTGGGGGGGG
>CABHPR010134090.1:1400-12534 GCA_902168415.1 Peromyscus melanophrys
AAAAAAAAAAAAAAAAAAAAAAAAAAGGATTAAGTCATATAAAATATTGGCTAGGGATACATGTGTGGTAAAAAGCACAGTGCTTTCTCTTTGGAGTGAAAGACGTCGTGGATAAAATTCAGAATAGCAGTCGCCCCCTCCCAGGTGAACAGGAGGGTAGGGGTACAAGACTGGAGGAGACCCAGTAACTTCAGCAGTGCTGGAGATGTTTCAGATCTTAGGCTGTGTGGTGAGTTCTTCAAAGCTGGTTATGATTTACATTTCACATGTGACAAACATGCCTTCCTCGGTATCAAATGTTGCCATGTATTTTTAAAGTAGGCATTGGGGGCCCGCAGGATGGCTCAGTGGGTAAAGCTCTTGTAAGCCTGACAGACCACCTGGGTTCCATACCCAGGACCCACGCAGTAGAAAGAGAAAACCGACTCTTGAAAGTTGTCCTCTGGTCTCCACGCATGTGCTGTGACACATACACACATGCATACACGTGCTGTACCCTCCCCCCCCCCACAAATACATGTAATAAAAATCTTTTTAAGTAGGCATTTGGAGGCCCCCTGTTAGACCTTTGCCGAGTGTAGACACACCCAGGCTTGCTAGCACACCCGTACAAAGGGCTCTATTGCAAAGGTGTGTAGGTAGAAGACACGGGAAGTACTTGGGACCTGACACCTGAGTACCAGCAGTCACTCCCTGCCCTTTTTGCGCTCTCTCTCTCTCTCTCTCTCTCTCTCTCTCTCTCTCTCTCTCTCAACCTTCAAATTCCCTGAGTAGGGAGGATCTTTTCACCTGCTACAGAGAGTCACCAGTAAAGCGGCCTTATGATTGTGGCCACCAAACTCCTTTCCCCTTCAAGTGGATGAGTGTTTTCTACACGGGCAGCAGAAGACAGTGAGACTAGCGTGCTCTGTGAAAGCATTGCAGTCATGGGGAATATTCTGTTCTTCTGCAAGGCCGAGTATTTTCCGTCCCCTTTTAACATAATCCAGCTGCCGCACATTAAATAAGCATATTTTGGCTTTCCCCGACAGGGTCACAAACAAAAGCGAGTCCAAAGGCATTATGTGGAGAAGCTCCCTTCCAGCAGCTTGGGCTGGGGGGTGTAGCTCAGTGGTAGTGTTTGCTTAACACGCATGATTCTCAGGTTCTGTCCACAGTACTGCACACACAGAAACTTTACCTCCAGGCTTGAAAAAGTGCCCTTTCTTCCTCTTGGTCTGCTGTTATTTCTCACTATTCTGCTACTGATAGACTCACAGCGAAGTTTAAAGCCCTTTAACACATCCAATAACGTGTTCAACGTGAGGCAGGGTGGAAGAGAAGCACATCCATACATCAACAAAGGTAGCTGCAGGTAAACATGGTTGTCCCTCTTTCTGCAGTGGACATCTCTGTAATCAATGATTTCCTTTCCACACACCTGCTGTGTGTGGCTTTGGCCGTCAATCATCTTACCCATCAAGCCGGCAGGATTCTGGAAGACTTTCTTTGTGTGTTACTTTGATGGCAGAAAGGGCCCTAAATGGCCTGAAGCAATTTGAGGTTTTGTAGCTCAAATTCTGGAATTGGTCTTTTAATAAACAAAACAAAACAAAACAAACAAACAAACAACAACAAAAAAAAAAACGGATGTTGGATATTGAGGTAAATGCTGAAAGATCAGAGAGACAGAGGAACAAGCCACAGTTATGTGTTATCTCTAGGACTCCTCAGCCTGAAAAGGCTTTAGTTCCTGACTCCTCACATCTTACATACCTTTCTTTGCCCAGCTATTTCACTTCCTTCCTAGTGGTTTGATTAAGGGTGTGTGATTCTCAAGTGCTGGGATTAAAGGTGTGTGCCACCACTGCCTGGCTCTGTTTCTCTCCTAGACTGAGTCAATCTCTTTTAGTCCAGGGTGGCTTTGAACTCACAGAGATCCAGACAGATCTCTGCCTCCTGAGTGCTAGAATTAAAGGGGTATGCTATCACTGCCTGGCATCTGTGATTAATATAGTGTCTTGTTCTGTTCTCTTATCTTCAGGCAAATTTTATTAGGGTACACATTATATCACCACAAGGTTTTGATGCAACAAAAGTTTCCAGGCGGCAGAAGGCCTCTGCTGGACCCTAAGACTTCAAGGCCAACTGAGTCATGAAGCCTGGGAAAGAAACAAGGTGAGTCCTTCCCGCTTAGTTTTCTGTGTGAGTGGGAAAGACAATTCTTGGTAGGAAGGTCCTCCAGATTCCACCTGCCCACTCAGAGTGCTGTCTGGACTGCTGCAGCAAAAAGTCTTCAGCAGGCATCTCTCAGCAGCAGAGGCTGCTTGCTGTACTGGGCTAGGAACTGCACTGTAGCCCACAAGCAACTACCTTCTTTTAAAATGTAGTTAAGCCAGTCGGTGGTGCACGCCTTCAATCCCAGCACTCGGAAGGCAGAGGCAGGTGGATCTCTGTGAGTTCGAGGCCAGCCTGGTCTACAGAGTGAGTTCCAGGACAGCCATCTCAAAAACCAAAATTAATTAATTAATTAATTAAAATAAATAAATAAAACATAGTTAATTTTCATTAGTCTATATCACTTGTACAAAATAATGGGTTTTATTGTGACAGTTCCATACATGCATGCGATGTACTCTGATTATATTGGCCTATCTTCCCAAATAGTTCCCCTTCTGCACCGCCCCCCACTCTTAGCCTGGGCAGTAACAATAATACTAACTACCTCGTATCTTCTTTTTAATATAGATTCTGGGCTGAGCATGGTGGCTTACATCTACAGTCTCAGCACTTGGAATATTTGTTTGTTTATGTGATGTGGGGGATAGAACCTGCTGGTTCATATGCTAGACAAGTAGTCTACTACTGAGCTTCATCCTAAGCCTGATGTTTATCTTCCTGAACCTACTTTATTTTCTTTAACACGATGATCGCTGTTGACTTACATTCATCTTTCTGCAAGTGACATAATGTCATTCTTTGTGACTGAATAAAACTTGATTGTGTATATATGCCACACCTTCCTCATATCCAGGCTGATTCCACAACTTGGTTGTTGTGAACAGAGCGGTAAACATGGGTGTGCAGGTAGCCCTGCTGTATGTGGACTTTGACTCCTGGTACATAGCCAGGAATGGTACACCTGGGTCACGTGGGGCTTTCTATTTTTAGTGTTTTTGAGGAAGCTCCATACTGAGTTTTTCCAAGGAAATCCACACCTGGTTAGATTAACTTACATTTCCACCCAGAGTTTATAAAGGTTCATGTTTTCCCTACATCCTACCATCCCTCTCCTTCAGTTCTTACATTGTGGATTATCTTTGAGGGGTAGTGTTTTCCTCCCTAAATATCAGAATAACTCCAACTGAGTTTTAAAAAGACCAGATTCGACAAATCAGAATTACCAGGAAATATGTCAGATGATGTATATGTACTCGTAAACGCCTGTTAGAATACGCAGTTGGAACATTGCTCTGAGCCTGCTGTAGTGGACTCAACAGACCAGACCGGTACTGAGTCATCCATGCTTCCTGAGAGGGATGAATCTGAGAGCATGGATAGCTGAAGCTCAGTCGGGGGCAGTCCCAGCAGCTGAGTCTTCATTAGCCATGGCCAGTCAGCTCATTCGAATAAGACAAAATGATGAACAGAGAGAGAGAGAGAGAGAGACAGACAGACAGAGAGAGAGAGAGAGAGAGAGAGAGACAGAGACAGAGACAGAGAGAGAGAGAGATAGAGAGAGAGAGACAGAGAGAGAGAGAGAGACAGAGAGAGACAGAGACAGAGAGAGACAGAGAAATAGCATAGCGCCTTTGAGAACAATTAAGTTGTTCTTTTTGCTCCGCATCTGTTTTCAGCCCATAAATGCTCCATGATTGTGCAACAGGCAGGAATTCTAGGAGATTTCCCGGTTTTCAGGGCTGCCTGTTGCAAGCATTCTCATTGTTGTTATTGCTCAATAAGTTTGGGTAACTTTATCAGAGATAAGTTGAAACTTGCTTAAGATTTTTTCCTTAGTAACATTTCCAGGGTGATGCTTTCCATGATGGAAATTTGGGGGATTTCTGAATGCCTCCATCTTCAGGCTAAGTGTGCAGAGGAATCACTCGGAACCCTGTGGAAGATGGAGGTTTGATTCTGTAGGACTAGGGCAGGCTCTGACAGCCTGCATTTTATTTATATGTTTGTTTGTTTGTTGTTTATGGCTTTTTGAGACAGAGTTTCTCTGTGTAGCTTTGCGCCTTTCCTGGAACTCGCTCTGTAGACCAGGCTGGCCTCGAACTCACAGAGATCCGCCTGCCTCTGCCTCCCGAGTGCTGGGATTAAAGGCAATTCTAAGCAGCCTCCACCAGTTCCAGCGTTGCTAGTCCAGGGTACGTTTTTGACAAGCAGCCTCTAGAGCTCAACACAGTGTCAGAGACCAGTTTGAGAACCTAGTAAGGGCTATGGAAACATTTTGCAGTAAAATGTATAAATACAGACTTAAGTGTGCAATTGCAAAGGCCCAGAGCATTATCCTTAGGTCCCAAGATAACTGGGTATGCCATCAAGCTGGTTCTGATGAGGAACTGCAGGAATCTTGGACTAGTAACGTCCAGCATCTGCTGAGCACCTAGTGTGTGCTTTGCTAAAGGTTAGAGATGTAATAGTTCATTTAAATACAACAAACACATGAGGAGGGAACTGTTATCATCACTCACTTGACAAGGTCTGGTCACTAGTGCACAGTTTAAGTGATTTTCCCCTGATTTAAGTGATTTGGGGGGAAATCTTCAGGAGCCTGCCTCCTAAGCCCGGTTGTTTAATTATAATTTTGCACTGCGATGACATTGTGTAGCAATTACTTTGAAGGAAGTGGTCCTAGTTTATTAAAAGTAAGATGAGAAAATCAGGGCTGGCTAGACCTGAGGCTCTCAGATTCTGATGAGAGCAGAATCTCTGGAGGCGGGGGATGGGGTGTGATGTGCTGGACCTAATGACAACGTTTCAACATATCGCTTGGTGACAACATAGCACTTGAGTTTCTTCCTACACCGTCTGGGTCATCGTTTCTGGGATGAGGTCAGACAACTGCACGATCAACAGATGGTCTCGTTGATTCTGGTACGCCAAGTTGAAATATCCCTGTAGGAGACCTTCGGAAAAGAGGGATTAACCATCCGGAGCAAAGTCAAATGAGATTCAGTTTGCCAGGAGCTCTGCAGGGAGGTGGCTCTGAGGGCTAGGAAGCTTCCGGATCTACATCTGTATGAAAGCCACCAGGGGACTTGACAAGGCCATTCAGGGGTCAGAAGCCTTGTCCATTCACAGGTCTTTCATAGTATATTTACCAAGCGGACAGAGCCATTTTACAAAACCATTTGTACTATCGAAAACAAAAAAAATTATATAAAAACGTGTACAGATGGTGGTAGGATTCACCTGTCTTCTCACCTCCACCTCCAGACAAGCTTAAGGTATGTATGTGTGTGTGTATGTATGTATGTATGTATGTATGAATGTGTGTATGTATGTATGGATGAATGTATGCATGGATGGATGTATGGATGTATGGATGAATGTATGTATTATAGATGGATGTATGGATGGATATATGGATGAATGTATGTATTATGGATGGATGTATAGATGGATGAATGTATGTATGTATGGATGGATGGATGGATGAATGTATTATGTATGTATGTATAGATGTATGTATGTATGGGTGGATGTATAGATGTATGTATGTATGTATGTATGTATGTATGTGGGGTGAACTAATGTCACAACAAGAAGGGGAGGAACACAGCTTGACTTTCTCCTAAACTCTTGTTTTCCTTTTCTCATTCATTCAATTAAAAAATTGTACGTCCCTTCACTGTTCACCCATGGCCCTGGGAGCTGAGAAAGGGCCGCCTGCTCCCTCCCTCGTCAGGAGATGAGTCATCTTTCCAATAAAACTTGGATACCAAGAAAGGGACACGTAACAACGGAGAATCACATACACGAGAGTTGAGAGAAAAAAAAAAGGAATCGGAGGATGAGAGGGGGGCAAATTTTCTTCTCGTCTCTGAAGCAGGTGACAAGGATAGATTCTGAGGTAGAACTGAGAGGAATCCTGCCTAACCTTGTTTCTTCTCTCCTGTGACCTCATGCTGGGAGGATTGAATCCAGGCCCTCAAGGATGCTAAGTAAATGCTCTACCGTTGAGTTACATAGGTGATGTCTTTAAGAATATAATTTTACAGATAATTAACATATATCTCTGAAAATATATTTTTTTAAGTGATTGTTAAATAATTGGTGAGCAGTGTAGAGGAAGGAAGTGGGATCCCAAGGCCAGGTGTGGATTTACTTGGAACAAGTCATGTCAAACTAACCCCATTCTATGGTAGATTAGGGAACCATGGTGGGGACTGGGTTGAGTGGGTGGTAGGGAAGCAGACGTAATGGGTAAGACGTCTTTGGTTTTTTGTTTTGTTTGAAATATGTACCGTGTGGCTGTATATATGTTAGACATCTGCTAAGTATGTAATCACATCTCGCAAGAAACCCGAGAAGAATATTGTCTGTGGGAAGCCCTGGGATCCGTACCTAGCACCAAATAAAATAAAATATAAAAGGAAATGTCTTCTTAAAAACAATAGTAAGAAACCCAGGCTCTTCGAGCCTGGGCCAAACGCAAGGCTCAGTGGGAGAACATCCTCGTGCAACCAGGTCGCCTATCCACAGGATCTCGAGCACCCACTTCCTCTTTATGTCTCTCCCACCCCCGGGATGGCGTCTAACTTCTCCACATTGACCGACAGGTTTAAGCATGAGCAAAAGACCTTTCCTTTCGTATTCCATAGGAACTCTGAAAGGGGTCTGGAAGCCGTGAAGACTTCAGAAGCTGTAAGATCAAGGCGGAGGAAATAGCTCAGTAGAGCTCTTGTCTACCCCATCACGAGATCCCTGGCAAAAACAAAACAAAACAAACAAACAAACAAACAAAGGAGTGAACCCCAGAGAGGTCGGGATGTTGATTATCTAATTTTGAGGTAAGGGTTACCTACCGTTGGTGCACTGTTCACTGTAGAGCTTGTGACCCCCACTCCCAGGTTGCAGGGGGCAGAACCCAGCTCAGTTAGTACAGGTGAAAGCCTTTGTTTACAATAATACTGCATGCAGTTTCTCAGAAACAGAACGGAGCAGGTAATCTGCTGTGAATAATTAATACTCTGGGCCTTATTTCCATTGTGAAGTTTCCAGGTTTAAAAGTGACTTTTTCCCCCCTCATACGAGAAATGTAGAGGTAGTCCCTTGTTGGTTGTTTTGGTGGCCCGGTGACATTACAGGTCCCTTGGTCTTTTCCTCAGGGTCACATAGGCATGCTATAATTCCAGACATTGTCAAAGAATGAGGGAAACAATGGGTGGAAGTTGGAAAAGTAAAAACCCTTAAAGAAACCTGCCTGTCGACTTCTGCTTATGTTACATTTAAGAGAATTGTATTAGTTAGTTGAAACAAGAAGATATATTTTAAGAGGAAAAATGAATAATATGAAGGATGATTATTGAGAATACACACACACATACACACACACATATATATAAAACATCTATAATTTATAAAGATAAGATTAAACAACCAAATAGAAAATGATAGAAGAGAATAGGCAGTCAATGGAAAAGCAATAATTTTAGTGAATAAATTCAGGTAAAGGTGTCCAAACCACTTAATCAGCAAAATGCAAATCAAGGTTACATTGGAATATACATTATGACCATTAAATCACCAAAAGACAATCACAAACTATTGTGCTGAGAATTCAGACTCTTTTCCAGAGTGAAAGGTGAAACTGTTAGGGATGCTATCCAGGCTATTTTGTGGAGCTGAAGAAGGGTGTAGCCATAGCACAGCACACAGAAATTCCAAACAGAAGGCTGTGGATGTTTGCAGCAACATCATTAAAAGAAAAAAGAAAGGAAGGAAGAAAGTAAGAAAACGAAAAGGAAATAGGTTCAGTGACTAAGCAGAACAATGGTGGTACATTCATGGTAATATAACAGGCACAGAGCTGCAGCCAGCGCCAGCAGGTAATGTGAGAAATACCGCTGAAGCCGGGCATGGTGAAGCATGCCTACAACCCCAGCAATGCCACAAGACTGGGAGTCCCAGGCCAGTTTGCTTCCGCTGTATAGTCAGTGTGGGGACAGTTTGGACTACATAATGAGACCCTGTCTCAAAAACCAAAATAAAACAATAATAAAACTACTATAATTGAGTGAGGAAAAATAAGGGCAGAACACTACATATCGTATAAATTTTGGGGTGTGTATGGGTGTGTGTGTGTGTGTGTGTGTGTGTGTGTGTGTGTGTGTGTGCCTTCCATGAGCTCAGAGAGTTCTCAAAGGCAGGCTGTGGTTTGATTTTTTTTTTATTTTTAAAGATTTTACTTTAATTTTAAGACTATTATGAATTCTTTGAGAGTTTCATACAATGAATTTTGGTCATACTCACTCCTCCCCTCCCTCAAATCTTCCCAGTGTCACACCCTACCTGTTCAACTTTGTGCTGCCCAAATATTTCTGGATATGTGGTCTTCACTTTAAGAGAATCACACTCTTAAAGGAAACTGTTTCTCCCTTTCCCAGAGGCTAGCAATGGCCAGGAGCCCCCCATCTTGGAGTGGGGTGCTGTGCCCCACTCCGTTTCCATACTCCACAATGGAATTCGGTCCGGCTTGGGTTTGCACAGATTTTGGTCCATGTTGTTGCCACTGCTGTGAGTTCAGCTGGGCAGCTTCCCTGCCGTGTCCAGAGGACATCTCCTGGCAGGCAACCCTTGCCTTAGGCTCTATATTCTTTCTGCCCCCTCTTCTGAAATGATCCCTGGATCTTGGGAGGGGATCAAGTACATATATGTTCCCGTTAGGACCGAACATCTGGTAGTGTCACCATCTACTACAAATAGAAGCTTTTCAATTCGGGATGAGAGATGCATTGATCTCTAAGGTTAATATTAGGTTCATTTAGTAACATCTAGGGCCTATGATCGATCTATCCAATAGATGGCTTTTTTTTTAAATTTTTTTTATTTTTTTTTAGTTTTTCGAGACAGGGTTTCTCTGTGTAGCTTTGCGCCTTTCCTGGAGCTCACTTGGTAGCCCAGGCTGGCCTCGAACCCACAGAGATCTGCCTGCCTCTGCCTCCCGAGTACTGGGATTAAAGGCGTGCGCCACCACCGCCCGGCCAATAGATGGCTTTTAGAAAAACTTTTCAGATTAATTATTATTTTATGTGTATGAATGTTTCGTTAGCATGTGTGTTTATGCATACCATGTGCATGCCTAGTGTCTGCAGAAGTCGGAAGAGGGTGTTAGATCCCATGGGATTGTAGATACAGGTAGTTGTGAGCCACCACGTGGGTGCTGGAAATTAAGCCTGGGTCCTCTGCAAGAGCAACAAGTGCTCCAAACTTCTGAGTCATTGCTCCAGCTCCATGGCATAAGATTTTTAAAAGTTGAAAGCCAAGATAGACAAACAGACGAATGCGCGCGCGCACACACACACACACACACACACACACACACACACACACACACACCTCTAAATAAGAGCTTTTGAGCGAGGAAGCAAGAAAAAGACTATCTGGGTGAACTCAAGGATGTTGTTAAGATTTGCGTGTAAGCTAGGCAGGATGGCGTGCTGCCTGTAATCGTACCTAGCACTTGGAGACTGAGGCAGGAACTAGAAGCCAGCTTGGTTATTCAGGGAGACCCTGTCATAGACATACAAAGGATGCAGCTGTTGTGTTGAGTAGGAGATCCATGATGGTTCATTTTATTATGCTTCATCAAGTTGATATAAAATATTATATGGTAAAAACTTTAATCAGAGCCAAACAGTTTTGACAATAAGTATAAAAAATACACCATATTGTGTGATTTTCTTTTAGGGATACATGCAATGTGGAAATAGCCCTTTATTAATATAAATGTATTTTATATTACTATTCTAGTTTTACAATGCGATTTCAATATAATAAAAACTCTATTTGCTTTAGTTCACTTAGAGAAAAAGGACATAGGCACATGGAAGCACAAATACACAAGGTTATTACAAATATATTGGTTATTATCCTGCAGACACTCTGTTCAGTAAAGACATGGGGAGCTCTGTTGGGACGGAGAAAGACTTACCCATAACATACCAGAGCATTCTTAATGAAGGCGTGGGACAGAATTGAGGTCAGGGGTATTTAAGAGGAGAGGAAGTGCAGGACAGAGACGGTAGACTCTGCGATGGCTAATCTTCACCCTCAACTTGATTGTGCTAGAATGGCTTGGGAGATCCACCTCTGGGCTTGTAACTGAGAGGGAAAGACACAGCCTAAATGTGAGTGGCAACATCCCATGGGCTGGGGACCTGGACAGAAGAAAGAAGGAAGCAGGTGGGGTGCCAGCATTCACTGCTTCCTGCGTCACCATAGGGTACCATGCGCCCAGCTGCCTTACGTTCCCGCTGCCATCCCCGAAAGCCTCTCTCACCATGCCCTTCCCTGCCATGATGGACCGTGCAGTAGACTGTGAGTCTAATCACGCTTTTCTTCCTTGAAGTCACAGCAATGACTACGGTATCTAATGCAGACTCCTTTCTGAAGTCTAGTAATGACAGAAGAGAGAAAAGTAGTTTCTTTTTGGGGGGAAGTCTTCGGGAATATTCTTCCCAAACCCATGATACTTAGCTTTTGTTTGACGTCTGAGCTGCAGGGAGAAAAACTGTTGGACAAGGACAAACTAAGCATTTAAGGGATGTTCTGAGGATGTGGGTGCAGCCCAGGGATGGCTTCATCTTTTCCCCCAAAGGTTATTAGTGCTGTCACTACTTGAATTTTCTTTTTTTTAATTGATACTACCATTTCAACGTTGTTTGATATATTTTGTCTTAGTGCTCCAGAAGCTAGCTAGCATACAACTCCCCAAGGTGGGGTGAACTCTACTCCAAAACCAAGTTCTCAATCATTCTTTTCCCAATTCAGAATATACACAGCACAGACATCACTTTAAATAACAGGGAAGGAGTTCAGATATTTTAATGGAATTTGATTTATTAACTATTTTTTTTTTCGTTTTATTTTTTTTTATTTATTTTTTTTTATTACTATCTTTTTTTTTTAAATATACAATTCA
>CABHPR010134091.1:0-27454 GCA_902168415.1 Peromyscus melanophrys
TTTGCTATGTAGCCAAGGATGCCCCTTGAGCTCCACATTCCTCCTGCCTCTACCTCCCAAATGCTAGGACTTCAAGCGTGTTCTACCACAGTTGGCTTTGGGCTATGGCTCTCTGAATTTAACTTCAGAAGGATTGTCTGAACAACATTGGGAAGAGAAATGTTGACACATTGCTGGGGTTCATTGATCCATCCCATAATTGGCATCTACTGTCTGCCCAGCCCTTCTCAGCAGCTGTTGAATTTGATCCTTGCCATGGTTTGTGCCGAAGCCTTGGGTTGGTTAAAGAAGGGGCTGGGACCTTTGGCTGAGAAGGAGAGAGTCTCCCCCTAGCGTTGGCATTTTCAAAGACAACCCTGCTTCAGCCTCTCGCCTGCCTGCAGTTTGATCCTGGGTCCTAACTTCGCTCAGGGAGCTGAGAGTGCCGAGCCATTTCAGAGGTACAGAAGTGAGGGTTTATCCAGCACATTTATAGAACACTTTCGTGTTAAGCGAGGATGAATGGAGCTACGCAGTCAGCCAGGGATCAGTAGATGCTCCGCCTTGGTTTCTAATCCTTTCGCTTGGAAACGTTTGCCGTGTTACCGGTTTAGGATTAGGATAATTATTACCCCACATAGTGTTGACTTGCACGACACTGGAATAGCTTAAAGGAAATGAGTTTCCTTGGGCTACCTACCAGGTGACAGGCACCTTTAAAAACATTAGCTTTTCAATTTCCGCTGTCACTTGGGAAACACGCATTCGCCTTATGCATCTACTGTAGGATAAGTGTTCTCGCGCCCACTTCTAAGGTCCAGGTCCATCCACTGCGATTGGATCCTCAACTCACTGCTCTTGGTGGGTCATGATGGCTGCGTGAGGGGTCCTGCCACACTGGGTAGAGCTTCGAACCTCTTGCCTCTTGGAAAATCTCCTTTCCTTTAGGTAATACATCAGCCGTAGGACCCAGAGCCTTTGAAATTCTGTTCTAGGCTTATGTGAACAAATTGCCGTTGCAGCTTATGGGTTCTATTTTGGCACGTGGATGGTGCGCTACAGAAAATAGTCTCACCGAAGAATGTTACTATAGAGATGCAGGAAATTGGAGCTGGATGTGGTATTCCTTTACGGCAATTCTGTCTTAAATAAGATTGGCAATTGGAGATGAAATCCTTCAAAACCTGAATTTATGGTGGACAAAGGAATAAAAACACTTGCTGGCCAAAGGGAAGGCCTCTGATTATATATTAAGTCACAGAGGGGACCTGCTGGGGGAAGCATCACGGTGGGCCTGGGTATTGTCTTGCATTCTCCTAGAGATTTAGGGCATAACTAGAAGTAGGGATGTGAGGGGAGAGGTAGGGGGGAGAGGGGATGCTGTTTGGGAGCTGTCCAGTTCCGGGAGCAAGTTCTGGGTTTTGTGGGGGAGCTTTCGTGGTTTCAGCGAATAAAGTGCCCATTCACATCACCTCAGTTGGCTATAAGCTGACGTAGAATGATGGCCAATTACCAGGTATTCACATTTGGATCGATATCCTAGGCATGAGCTCATTAACCCCCAATCCTATTATCTCACACATGTGAGGCAGATTGTTTTTAATGTGATGACATCTTCAGGTCTAAACCTGAGTTCTGATGTGGTGTTAAAAAAAAAAAAAAAAGAGCCTGAGCACAAACAGGCGTCTATGTTACTATCTGCACAGCCCATAAAAAGGGATGTCTGTAAGTTAATAGGGGTTTGCTCAGAGCACACAGGGTTCAGTGCGAGTTGACGACCCTGATGGATGTCTGGTGTCCCTGGTCTTATTTCCCATCTCCTCGGGATTCTCGCTCTTTGGTGGAATCTAGAAACCTCCCTTAATATCTGCAGACTATGGCTCCTTTTCCCAAGATGTTAGTACGCGAAGCCCGTCAGTGTTGTGGTTTTTACACAGTTTAATCTTCTGTGTTTTTCTTTAACCACATTGATGCACAGACTTTATGGGTGGGGTGTACATACCCCCTAAAGATACATTACCACACACCTCCTGGAGTCATCTATTCACACATTACCCCATTTTCTGTCTCTGCAGGAACAAGCGAATTATTCTTCACTTGATTATCTCAACAACTAATGAGTTGAACTCAAAATTACTTCTGAATCATATGGCTGCATCTCTCACTTGTCTTTATTTAGGGGTCCTCTTTGATGCTGGCTGTGTGATCATTTCTTTTGTGGTCTTTAAGCAAGGGATTTGCTGTTTGTGTTACTAAAGCAAAATTTGAAAATCAAACTATTCCGACTTGACCCTGTCATGTCATCTTGATGGCTTCAAATGTAAATTTTGATTTCATCACATTTAGCAGAAATGGTTCATAGTTCCCCCATCTCTAAAGGGCTGGGGAAGAATATCTACCCTGCATATATACAATCATTACGAATATTACATGTATTTGCCAGGTGTAAAATCCAATACAAAAATCCATATAGCTCTTTTTTTTTTTTTTTTTGGTTTTTCGAGACAGGGTTTCTCTGTGTAGCTTTGCGCCTTTCCTGGAACTCACTTGGTAGCCCAGGCTGGCCTCGAACTCACAGAGATCCGCCTGCCTCTGCCTCCCCCATATAGCTCTTATATCAGTGGTTTATAGGAGATGCTTTGGGCCCCAGGAAATGTTTGGCAATATCTGGACACAGTTTTGGTTGTCAAAACTGGGTGGAAGGAGATGCTATTGGCATCTAGTGGGTAAAGGCCAAGAATGTTGCTAAACATCCTGAGACAGGCTGGGAAGTCTTCTGCAAAGGTCTCCCAGCCTTGGAAGTCAATGATAAGAAACTTGGGGATGTGGGGGTGGCTGTGGTATAAAAAGCAGAAATAGGTTCGGTTTAGCAATCACCCACTCTCCTGCTCACCTGCCATGTGCCACTGTGCTCATCGATACTTTCCGAACTAATCTCCCGTCATAGGCAAGCTGAGTGATGTAATGATGCATTGATTACAAGGGCTATTCCTTCTGTGTCATCAGACATACTTTTAGCCTGTCATTTTAATCGGCAGGTTCCAGGTTGATCACTTCCAGCTGTTGAAAGGATCCCAGTAAGAGGTTCTACCCGAATCATTTCCTTGCTGTGGTTCATCTTTAACCGAGTATACCTAGTCATTAAAGAATAGACTCCGAGAGCCACGGTGGATCTGGAAATGTTAAGACTCACAGTAGAGAATGGACAGCCCGGACTACAGAGAGAGATCCTGTCTCAAAAACAAACAGTTAAATAAACAGAAAAGCCTAGTCACACTTTGCTAATTTCAGACAACTACGGTGATGGCCAGTGTCTACTGAGCCCTTAGTAGAGCTCAGGCTTATTTATATGTTATTTTATCTTGTCTTCAGTCAATCCTGAAAAAGAGATACATCAGGCTGGTTGAAATCTTTTGATTAAGAATACTTAGGCGGTGGTGGCACACACCTTTAATCCCAGCACTTGGGGGGCAGAGGCAGAAGGATCTCTGTGAGTTTGAGGCCAGCCTGGTCTACAAAGCAAGTTCTAGGACAGCCAAAGCTGTTACCCAGAGAAACCCTGTCTCAGAAAACAAACGAAAGAAAACAAACAAAAATGCTTAGAAATACAACTTTTTGCAATTAAATCTCACCACAACTTTTTCATTTCTCCTAAAATGGCCAGTGTATATGTGAATATGTATATGTGTGTGTGTTTGTGTGTATGCGCGCGCGTGTGTATGTACATATGCATACCCATGTCATACATATTATATATAAAATGAACTTTATTATTAAAAACTTGAAAATAAAATTGCCACACACCAAAATTTCAGAGTTTGTGGTTTTGGGTAGTGGATAAGTGTATAAAATATATTAAATACTGAAAGTGTAAAATTTTTTGTGATGCTCCATAGCTTCCATTCTGAATGCTTATCTCGTATGGAATTTCATTGAATTATATAGACTTCAAGGTCTGGTTAATTTTGATGTGTGATATTTTCTGTACACACACATACACACAGATCTATTTATCTATGGGAATGTAGCATGAATTCAGTGATGTTTTCTTTTAAATATATGTGCCTCAACTTGGTCTCTGTAGCCCAGCTGTATAAGGAGTAAATAGTCTACATGCCAACAAATGAAGTAATGCTTATATCAACTGTGGATCTTTACACATAGTTCACCTGAATGCAGTATGCAAATATGTTAGCAAATAGACTACCTGTAGTACTGTATGCATGATAGAAAGCTTTTTTGTTAAAAATAAATCTATAATTTTAAAAATTGTCACACAGAAGATCTGCCAGATTGAACTGTGGTTATCTTTGGAGTAGAAATACAGAAACACATTATTATTCTCTACCTAATTTAAATCTTTTATAATGATCATATGTCATTCTAAAGAATAATCAGGATATTTCTGCTTAGAATATGCACTTTAGTTAGAAATTAAGAATCACAACACTCATGCAAAATATCCCTCATCACAAAGTAGCAATAATAAACTAAATAGCCCGTGCTAACAGAATGTATATACGATACATATGAGACTTCAAACATTTTACAAACACACGCTTATTTTTTGTTACAATACATATATGAGAGATTTTAATTCCTACTTTACAAACGAGGAACCTGAGATGCAGAGAAGGCCAGGAAAGCTATCCAAAGTCTCAGAGGTGGTATTTGACTGGCTGAAGACTTGAACTCAGGCTATCTGGCTGCAGAGGCCATAGGTTCTATGTTCTTCTGGTGCCAGATGAGTGGTACCATTGAGGACTGGAGCGCTGTGCAGTGGAATCGATTTGAGGACTCGAAATCACCAAGATTTTCTATGCCAGCAATATCAGGTATTTTTTGTGGTAGACCTTTAGGCTTCTGTAGGGCAAGTTTCCTTTATTGTCATTAGCACCCAGAATAGACTTCTTAGCAATGACAGATCTTTAGAAACCACTTGAGACATTAAAGGTTTAAAAACTCACCTTAAAAAAAAATCCGTTTTCCAGGTAAGTAGGCATCTAAATCCATTTTCTTTACTTTTCATAATGAAACTTTTGATTTGGAAAACTGTCTTGGCTGTTGTGTGTGCGGTCATTTTGCTGTTCATTTGTCGTTCACCTCTGAACACCTCCCACAAACAGGCGCTGTCGTTCTGGGGACACAGTGTCTCTACTTGGCATGGTTATTACTTAGTGGTAAAAGCGGTCAGAGACAAACTGGGCAGACACTGGTGTATAGAGCATGCTCGGCTCTTGGCAGCATCACAAGCCCTATGAAGAAAGAGTTGTATAAAGTGTACATTTTATAGTCAATTAAATTATTACTTCAATAGATAATAAAAGAAAAAAATTCTAATGCCAGACAAGGCACGGATGCTGTATTATTGAAACAAGGACATTAAACTTGATGGCACCAAAGGGAAAATACTAAAGAATTGTTTTCTGGTCACATGTTATTAACCATAACGTAATAAATAGAACCATGGGAAGTGGCTGTTCACATCCTGAAGGAGCAAACGGCACAGGAGCAGCAGCAGAAGGCTGTTTGCCTCCAACTCAACTGTTTCCTGGGCCTCGTAGCCCACCCCAGAGTGTTTGGTATTCCCACGGGGCATAAAGCCCACCTTAAACGATTCTCATGACAAGCCTCAAAGTTATTTTATGTTGTCCTTGGAGACAGAAAATAAGCTTTTACCTCTCTCCTGGATTCATTTTCAAAAATGATTCTTGGAAATGAGTTTTCCTTAGACACATTTATATGTAATGACAAGCTAATACCTTACCCACCGTTACCGTATGTAATCACGGTGTGCCAAACTGACAGGAACCAGGCCAGAGGTGGAAGGCAATTAGCTGCGGAGGGAGCACTTCCCCGCAGAAAGGATGAGTGTCATCCACTGTGTGGCGACTTAATGGTTACCAAGTGATCAATGTGAACATCTCCAGAGGCAAAACTTCAAGTCAGTGCAATTTGTCCTTAAGGCCCCACTTTTCGTTTGGGGCACATACTTTTTCCAACAGTCAAGTCCTTTTTACCATGTAGAAAAATCACAGCCCAGAACCCAACATTGACTAAGTGATTAAAAACACTTGTTTTAACCGGGAAGCACAAACCCAGTGAATGGATGGATGGATGGGTGGGTGGGTGAGTGGGTGGCTGGCTGGCACAGCCTTGCTCATTCATTAAAAGATGTAAGGAGCTTATCATGGCAACCACTTAACTTTTTATTTCTGCGGTGAATTATTGTTTATGGGATTTGAGGGAGGGGTGAAGAGAGTTTTGTTTAGGTAAGAAAGACTTCTGGTTTATAATTTATTTTATTGTTACAGGGGATGTGTATACACAGCACACGTGTGGAGGTCAGGGGCTGACGTTTGGGAACTGGTTCTCTCTTTCCGCTGTAGGTTAGAACTCAGGCTTATGTAGGAAGCAGTTTTACTCACTGAGCCTCTCACTGGCTCAGGAAGGACTTCTTCCTGTGCTATTGGCTCTGTGAGTGGTACCGTGCATGGAGAAACAACAGCCGAAGAGAGGGCTCTTGGGGATGGGATCTCTGGGATAGAACCCACCTATTGCTTTCTAGCTATGTCATCGTGGATTATTTCCTTGCTGGTAAAAACGGATATGCAGCCTGCCCACCTCCCAGGATTATATTGAAGATCTGTTAGCTGTAAGTTTTCTCAGGTCCCACCCAGCCCTGCAGTCCTGCACTCCTCTGGTTCTGCCCGGCCCCACGGCCCCTCGGTCGCTTATAAAATAATCACTCAGAGGCTTAATATTCATTACCAATTGTATGGCCTATGTCAGGCTTCTTGCTAGCTAACTCTTATAACTTAACCCATTTCTATTAATCTATAAGTTGCCACATAGCCACGGCATTACCAATCTGCTGGCATCTTGCTGCTCCTTCAGCTGGCGTTTCTTCCACCTCTGCCTTTCTTCTTCTCTGTCTTGGATTTCCCACATGCCTCTAAGCTGCCTTGCCATGGGTCAAAATAGCTTTATTTATAGCCAATGGGAGCAACACATATTCACAGCATACCGAAAGATTTCCCACAGCAATCAAAGGGTGATGTATGGAGAGATGTTCACCCTATGGTTGGACATGAGCTCATCCTTGGTTGCATCCTGTACCCAGAGAAGCCATGTGTAGCTAAGGCAACAAGAAGAGGGAAGGGTCAGATGTGGATGGAGCATGTCTTGTCTGTACTTAGACACTGGGGTTTCCCTGCTCTTTTCTTTTGACTGTTTTTCTTGCGAGAGTCCAATTGCCATTCAAGCCAGTTTCTGCCTCTTGGGTAGAAAAATCACCTCCCAGTCCTTCCTCACTCTGCTGTGGCCACCCAGGTCCTCCCATTTTATTTCAAACATCGCCTTGTTGTACTGCAAGACTCTGAACTAGCTGCTCATCTGGCAGGAATGAACCTCCCCAGATTCCTACGGAATGAGTTCCTTCATCTCTTTCAAGTTCTTGTTTAAATGTCACTTTCTGATTGAGGCTGGCTTGGACCACCTGGAACACTGGTATCCTACTTTCTTGACCCCCCCCCCCAGTATTCCTGAAGACAATTTCACTGCTATTTCCTTCTTCTTGGAATCTAGAACCACATTCTCATATAATCCATAGTTACTTATTTATTATGTTTACTGTGCATTTCTTCATCCATCAGGAGGTGAGAACCTTAACATCAGGGATTTTTTGTGTTATCATCTCAATTTCCCCAAACCTCCAGCTATTTTAGTACTCTGACATATGGACAAATGTTTGGTGAATAATGATCAAAACAGATATAGAAATGTAAGAAACAAATTGGCCTCCCAACTAGAGTGTCAACATTCATCTAGCAACTCTGTCCCTCCATCCGTCTCATATCCCAATGGAGTTCTTTCTACCTCAGACATTCTTCAATTCTCTTCCCTTTCTCCATTTCTACACTGACTGCTTCATTAATTCCTACTGAATGATGATCTGCATTTTTCTTCTTCGATTCCTTGTTACATTTGGATCCAAGGGTTGTTTATGTAAAATGCAGATTTATTTATATTGTTCTAGTACTTGAGAACTCTCGGTGATTCCCTGTCAATTGGGATGAAATCCTAATGTACTCTATCCCAGTAGGTCTGTGACTAATGAGCCATGTGAGGCAGGCAGAATGACAGTCTCCTCTCCCAGGCATCTGTGTCTTAATCTCCAGAACCTGTCAACATGCTAGGTCATGTGGGAAAGGGGGAATTAAAGTTACAGGTGAAATCAGCACTGATAATTAGCTGATGTGAAAATAAGGAAGGTTCCTAGTCAGGACCCATGCAATCCTTAGACTTAGAGGGGGACCGAGGCAGAGTGCATGAATGGAGAACTTGGCCTGTGGAGTCTGGGGATGGATGAAGAGGGCCTCACACCAAGGGTGCAGCAGCTTCTAGGAGTTAGAGAAAGCCAGGAAACAGGCTCCTTTAGCAGCCTTGATCTAGTCTGAGCAAGGTCTGTGCCCAACTAGAAGTTTAGAACCTCAATGAAATCAATTAATACATGGTATAGGGTTTGGTTTCTTCTCCTTCTTGGGCTTAGCTCTTTATCACTTTGCTGTGAAATGGGGATTAGTAATACTAACTCTTTATACTATTACAAAGACCGAGGAATTTGCAATGACCAAGCATGCAGTACACATAATGGGTACTTAATAACTCAATACACAGTACTCTTCGCAGTTGCCTCCCCAGTTATCTCCAAGCACAATCCATCACTTGCTCTTGATGAACCTGTATGGAACACCTCAACCCTTGACTGGCAAGTGTCTTCTCATTTCCTTTAAGACCGAGAAGGCCTCATATCTTGTCTTTGGACAAGTGTTTTCATTTCCTGCTCCTCAAACCAGACAAACATAGTCTACCATCCCTCCGCTTTTGCAACTCTGTGATTGAGTGAAATAGCTAGCAATGTACCTGGTACAGAATTTAAGAAGGCATTCTCTGCCTGGACCTGTGTCTCAGACACCCCACCTTAACCTGGGTCCTGACTAGTTGTTGGAAAGGAAACCCAAGTTCAAGCGGATGTAAATGATCAAGCGGATCCATTGGATCCTGCTGCTAGGTGGATCACAAATGTTGTGTTCTTACTTTACTGTGCACGAACTTCTAGAGGGGAGCTTGGCACATGGCTGAAAATGTGTCAGATGAACAGACTCAGGGGGTAGCGAGGAGCAAGAAAGTGGCCAGATGTTTGATGTAGAAGTGGTGATGGTGTTGATGATGATGTCGATGGCGGCAAGGGTGATGGTGAAAACCTAACTTGGGTGTCCCGTGTGCTAAGTGCCTGCTAAATGCTTTGTGTACAAG
Organism: Peromyscus melanophrys; assembly: GCA_902168415.1. Lineage (NCBI taxonomy): Eukaryota > Metazoa > Chordata > Mammalia > Rodentia > Cricetidae > Peromyscus > Peromyscus melanophrys. The sequence continues at coordinate 9,298 of CABHPR010134091.1, forward strand.
TCTCCCCGTGGCTCTGCGTTTGGCAGTATTAGTAACATTTTTACTCTGACATGAAGACACTGTTTCCTGAGGTCTTGTACTTAGTACGTTCTCATTCAACTGAGACTGTGAACCAGAGAATACTGACTCAGCAGCCCTCTGACTTGATTTCACTGTTTTTATTTAAAGTACTGGCTAAACACTTTAGTTCCTTCCTAGTAACCAAAGGCTCATAACTGAGCTTGGGGTTAACACTGAAGTTTCAAGGGTCTAAGATAATTCGAAACTCCTGAGGGAGCCACCCCTCTCCTCTGTCAGCAGGAGCAGTGGAGGGGTTATTTATGGAGACGCTGAAACGGAAGGAGGTGGCTGAGGCCAGCAGTCTCACCCTGCTCTGTGAAGTGTGTTTACCCCTCTGCTATGAGCTTGCTCCAATGCAACTTTATTTTTGGTGTAATAAATTGTATTCACTTTATGCTTGAGTGAGTTATCTTTCAAGATAGAAAAATGTGTATTTTCAGGAGTCTTTTGTCATTTACACATGGAAGTGTATAGGAGTTTAAAAAATGGATTTTAAGAGCTTCTGTGATGGCTAAGAAATTGCTATTTCAGTCTTGAAAATTGCCTTTCCTACCAAAAACACTGAGCCAAGAAATCAGACCATCTGATTTTGCTGGATTGGAAAACATTACTCAGGTGCTGAGATGCCTCCGAAATTCGACCCCCTTTCTCCCTGACACTATAAAAATTAAACCTTGCATTTTCTCATTCGAATATTTAATGGAATGATGCAGTAAGTCAACTTTTTATTTAGTTTAAAGATGGTAGGCTCTAAAATATCCCGAGATTTTAAACCATCTATTGTGATGAAACTGAGATCACTCTCCTGAGTCCTGTGAAGGGTAGATGCTGGGGTTCTAAAGAAACTCGTGAGCTCTATGTGACTATCTTAGTCTACAATTTTTAGCTCATTGCGGCTCTGCTAGGTGTGAAGACAAGCAGCTGTAACAATAACTACTTCTCTGTAATTTGGGTAGCCCATGTCTTTATAGCCGTCCCTGACCTTCCTTCCTCCAGTAGCCACAGAAAATTAGTTACTCCTCTGTTACAATGGACTGTGGGAAATTAAAGATGCCTGCTAATCAAATCTCCCCAGCTCGGGAAGAAGTGCTTGTGTATTGCTGTTGGTTCACACTTCACCCTTGATTGCAAATGCTTGCCGCCATCACAGTTCTTATCATATCTTGGCCATCTGCCAGGCACTGGCCTCTTTCTGCGGCTGAATCCAAAGCATGTTACCCTTTCTTCTTTGGCAGAATCTCTGCTAGCTAAACTGTAGGGCGTAATGGACTTTGAAAGTTAGGGGTCCCCAGGGAAATGACAGGGCATCACTAGAAGCAATCTAAACATGACTATTAGAATTCCAGCTATGACGTCAAAGCGGGTAAGAGTGTTACACATCCATCCCCAACAATTAAGAACAGGTTAGATCCTTAACAAAAAGCACACATTTTCTTGGATCTAGGAGAATTTTGAGTTCACAAAGAAATCAACTAGCCTGAAGTCTAAGGAAAGTAAGGCATTGAGGAAAGACAAGATGAGAGAGAGAGAGAGAGAGAGAGAGAGAGAGAGAGAGAGAGAGAGATTCTGTCAGGCTCAGGGAAAGGCTGGGTCACTTTGCCAGCAGTCAAGAGTTTTACTAAAGGCTGGTTGAGTTACTGAAGTTTGGGTGTGGGTGATACTCAAACAGGGATGAGGCTTCTCTACTTGTGGGCTTTTTGCTTTGACCGTAGTCACAAGGGTCATTAAGAGTAGGGTAGGAGCCTAAAGAATGCTTACATTTGCCATCAGGTCCAGAGGAGGGACTATTACTATAAAAAATCCTGGATCCTCTGCCTGAGTCCTTTTCTTTTTGAGGAATGAAGGCCTTAAGAAACAGACAGCAACAGACCTTGGAAATCCCAAGTCATTGTTGCTGGGGGTGAGTAAAAGAAAAACTACAAGATGCCATTTTGGGCCTTCATCATTTGAGACCTCCTTTGTGGTCCATAAATGAGAGAGAGGCAAAATCAAAAGATAGCCTCAGCCCTGGGACCCAGATAGACAGGGGACAACCTCTTACCTCTCTCGCGTCACCCCCCACCACACCAGACACTATTGAGAACAAAACCAGCAGTCATCTAAGGTGGGAGGGTCTAAAAGAACTGATTATTATGTTAAAAGGTAGTTTTGAAAAAAGTACAAATGTGCATAACCAGGTAGGGAATCTCATTGAAGACATGGAGCCCTAAAGTAATGGTCAAATAAAAATGCAAGGGGTAGAGGGAGGGGCTGGAGAGATGGCTCAGCAGTTAAGAGCACTGGCTGCTCTTCCAGAGGTCCTGAGTTCATTTCCAAGCACCCACGTGGCTGCTCACAAACATCTATAATGAGATCTGATGACCTCTTCTGGCATGTAGGCGTACACACAAGCAGAACACTGTATACACAATAAATAAATATTTTTTTAAAAATGCAAGAGGAGGAAACATGGCCAAGACAACAAATGCCTTTGAAAGACTCATCAGTGGACTTGACACATGTGAAGAAAGAGTTGGTGAACTTGAAGCTTAAAGACAGACCAATAGCCGGGCAAGTGGTGGTGCACGCCATTAATCCCAGCACTCTGGAGGCAGAACTCTGAGTTCAAGGCCAGCCTGGTCTATAGAGCAAGTTTCAGGACAGCCAGAGCTACACAGAAAAACCCTGTCTTGGCGGGGAGAGGGGGAAGGACAGCCTAATCGGTACTCTCTGAAGAGTGGGTGGGGGAGAAGAGCAAGCAGAGCTGAGCATCCAGGCACTGTGGGACGGGAACACAGCAACTGACATGAGCGTTGGAGTCCCAGAAGGAAAAAGGTTGAGACTTTTCCAAAAGTGGTAAACTAAGAATTGAGTACATTGCTTGTCAGAGCTTTGCAAGCGAGGAGACGATGTAGTCCTTAGGAAGCTAAGAGGCAAGGGAGGTCAGCTCAGAATTTAAAGGAAGGTGCTATCAAAATTGAAGACAAAAATGAAGACTTCCTTTGAAAACAAAAACCAAAAAGAAAAAAAAATTAATCCTTAGCATAAAGCATATCAAAGGAGTTCCTTCAGATTGAAAGAAACACTGATAGGAAGTTCGTCCTGCATGGCGACTGGAGATTGCTCAGCAGTTAAGAGTGTGTACTGCTCTTCCACAAAAATTGACTCAGGTTCCAGTAGCCATGTCAGGTGCCCCCCCCCCCACACCTGTAACTCCAGCTCCAGGATGGTCTTATGCTCTCTTCTGACCTCTTCAGACAAACACACACACACGACATCACTCACATTGATGTACAGGCACACTCTTAAATAATATAAAAATAAATCTTTGCCTGGCTGTGGTGGTGCACGCCCTTAATCTCAGCACTCGGGAGACAGAGATGAGCAGATCTCTGTGAGTTCAAGGCCAGCCTGGTCTGCAGAGTGAGTTCCAGGACAGGCTCCAAAGCTACAGAAAAACTCTGTCTTGAAAAACCAAATAAATAAATTTTCTTAAAAAGTTTGTCCTGGTCGGGCGTTGGTGGCGCACGCCTTTAATCCCAGCACTCGGGAGGCAGAGGCAGGCGGATCTCTGTGAGTTCGAGGCCAGCCTGGGCTACCAAGTGAGCTCCAGGAAAGGCGTAAAGCTACACAGAGAAACCCTGTCTCGAAAAACCAAAAAAAAAAAAAAAAGTTTGTCCTGTACAAATGAATTAAGATCTCTGAAAATAGTTAAAATGAAAGTATTTATGAAAGTCCTTTTTAAAAAACTTTAAAAATTGCTCTTAAATATAAGCAACCAAGAAATATCAATGATGCTTGGTTTAAAATGGACATAAAAATAGCATATATGTGGTTGGGCAGTGGTGGCACACACCTTTAATCCCAGTACTTGGAAGGCAGAGGCAGGCAAATCTGAGTTTGAGGCCAGCCTGGTCTACAGAGTGAATTCCAGGAGAGCCAGGACTACACAGAGAAACCCTGTTTCAAAAAAAAAAAAAAAAAAAAAAAAAGTGAAGAGGAAAAGGGAATAATGAAGGGTGAGGTTTATGTGGTGGGGAGGGAGGGAAGCAGAAAGATTATAAGGGTCAGTGGTAGGGAGGACTAGGATAAAACAGTTTTTGTTAGGTGTGACAGAACCATTGAATTCATGAACTCATGGCAGATAGGATGGTTTATATAAAACCTGCACATCTAGCTTAAGGCTTCATAGTGTTAATTTCTTGGAAGAAAAAAGTAGTATCATATAAAGAAACAAAACAATAAAATGGCATTGTATTTATTATGGTGAAGCAAAAACAAAACAAAACAAAAAACCTCTATAGTGTTTTTCTTATGCTTGGTCAATAGCTCAGGCTTGTTACTAACTTTTACATTTAAATTAACCTATATTTCTTATCTATGCTTTGCCACATGGCCTGTGGCTTGTTACCTCATTTACTATATGTCCTGCTTCCTTGGGGACTGGTGGGCTTCTCCTCTGACTCTGCCCTTCCTCATCCCATCATTCTCAGTTTGGCTTTCCTGCCTAACTTTATCCTGCTCAGCTATTGGCCAGTCAGCTTGCTTATTAAACCAATCATACCAACATATATTCACACAGTGTACAAAAGGATTATTCCACGACAGTCTTCATTACTCTTTTTTTGGTTTTGTGTGTGTGTGTGTGTGTGTGTGTGTGTGTGTGTGTGTGTGTGTGTGTGTAGCATGAATCTTAAAGAGTCTTATTAATAAAACAAACCCAGCTGGGTATTGGGGTAAATGCTGGAAGGTCAGAGAGACAGAATAAGCCACAGCTATCTCACCTCGCTGGATCCTCAGCTGGTCTTGTTTCCTCAGACTGGATGCCCCGAGCCCTCATCCAGAATGGGTCTCAGCTGAACTGCTGCTAGAAGCCTGAAAGCTTAACCAGCCACATGCTTCTCCAGGCCAAAGGCTTCTCCAGGCCAAAGGCTTACCCAGGCCAAATGCCTCTAGTTTCTGGTCCTCATGCCTTATATATCTTTCTGCTTTCTATCACCACTCCCTGGGATTGAAGGCGTGCTTTCTGGGATTAAAGGCGTGGGTCACCACGCCTGGCCGTTTCCCATGTGGCCTTGAACTCACAGAGATCCAGAGGGATTTCTGTCTCTGGAATGCTAGGATTAAGGGCGTGTGCTACTACTGCCTAACCTCTGTTTAATATTGTGGCTATTCTGTCTCTGACCCCAGATAAGTTTATTAAGGTACACAATATTTTGGGGAACACAATACCACCACGTGTGTGTGTGTGTGTGTGTGTGTGTGTGTGTGTGTGTGTGTGTGCATGCATGTGTTGGTATACATGTGTGTGCAGGAGCATTTACACATGCATGTGTATGCCTATGGAGGCCAGAAGTCAACTTGAAGTATTGTTCCTTAGAAGTCATCCACCTTGTTCTTTGAGACAGTCTCTCACTAGGATTTGGAGTTTGCCAAGTAGGCTGGGCTGGCCTGCCAATGAAACCCAGGGGTCTGCCTGTCTCCAGCTCTCTACACTGGGTTACAAGCATGTGCCTTCAAGCCTCCTTTCTAACATGGGTACCTGGGATGAAAGTGAGGTATTCATACTTGCACGATGACCACCTCACTGGCCGAGCCATCTCCCCAGCCCTATTACTCCCGTCTTTATTCCATGCTCACCCTCCTTGGTCTCTTCTGAAGAATAGACATCTGTTCAGAAACCACTGTCATTCAATGAGTTGGAGCAGTCAGCCATGCAGACATCTGACTGAAGAGTCTTCCAGGCAGAGGAGACGATGCATCACCACCTGATGTGTGTGTGTGAGGAGCAGTGGTGGGACAAGTGTGGCTGCAGCATGGTGGAGAGGAAGTGTGCAGGGTAGTCAAGGGTGAAATGCAAGAAAGCCCAGAGGGTGGGGTCCTAGCAGGCTATGTCATAGTAAGAAGGTTCTAGAGCGCTACAGAGTGCTTACTTTCCTTACACACACACACATGTGCTCCTCCTTTAGGTCACAACTCGTTTCTTCCTCCTAGTGAAAGGACAGCTGCCTTTCTGCATAGAGGAGGCTTCTGGCCCTGAATTATGGTGCATTAATTCATGCTTAACTGTTTGGATGGCTCCGTAGCTCTCAGCTTTGCATTTCTTAATGCACAAGATGCTAATTATTAGGCTGTAAGTTACAGTGCATGAGTTCTTACTGCTTGTCTTTCAGGGTACAGATGGCTGGGAATACATAGTGCTTGTGAGTGACCGGTATGCTCATTCGGCAACAGGCAAGCAATTACACAGAACACCAGTGAGGGTAGTTGCGCAAAGAGAGATGACAGCATGGTCTTTAAGGGACAGGGGTCATTTTTTCACAAAGTTGCTGTCATCAATTAATTGACAGTTGTAGCAATGTCTCTCAGCCTGCTCATATGAAGACTTTCTACCAAACTCGGTTTCCTCCCTATAAGGTGTCCCAATCTAAACCTGCAGTATGTGAAGGAGATCCTGAAAAGCACTGGTGTCTGCCTGGGAATTCACCTACAGATCTGATTAATCTTCTGTGACAGAATTGGGGAACCTATTACTTTCTCGTAGCTGAGGGGAGACGCTGTGGTGTCTTTTGGGAGTTCAAGAACTAGACCTTGAGAAGCCGTGGGAATGAAATGAATTGGTAGAAAACAATAACATTTGCACAGCTGGGCCATCTGGTGCGTTATTCAGACATAGCTGAATTTGTCACTGAAGGCAGCCATAAAGCACCAGAGGAAGATAAGAGCTGACATCTCCCTCTCATTTTCCAAGGCTTAATTACTTTCCTTCCTTACGTTCTGGAAATGAGAACTTCATTTGAAATGGCCTCAGCATTTTGTAAAATGCAGCCCTTTAAAGCACATTTCGAGGTTAGAGACACTTAGGACAAGAACCTTACATCTTCACAGTCAACTCTGCGTGTCCGCCTTCCACACAGGCACCTCTGCACACGTCTGGGTGGAGAAGACCTGCTTTACTACCTTTGGTTTATAGGCATGCCCTTCCTTAGAGAAAGATAATGGGTCCTCTTTTGTTTGTTCTGGGTTTTGAGATAGGGTTATGCTATACCTCAACTTTTCAATCCTCCTGCCTCTGCCTCCGAGAACATCTGGCTGAAGACCACCGCCGGAAGTAGATTATTGGTATATGAGTCCCAGCTCTGACTGATCTGGGGCAAGTCACTCATCCTCTTGAGGCCTCAGCTTCTTCATCTTAAAAAGAAGATAATTCTAAGTCCACTCAGCAGGTTTTAAAAACAGAGCATGAAGTTGGGGTGGGGAAGTAGTTATGGGGTAGGAAAGGAACAGGGTGTGTGTGTGTGTGTGTGTGTGTGTGTGTGTGTGTGTGTGTGTGGACTTGATCAAAACATATTATATGCATGTATGAAATCTTCAAACAATATAAAAAACTTAATGAAGATAATCCTCTGATAGCATGTGCCTCATAGACTTGTTGAAAGAAACAAGGGAATTAATTCAGAGCTTAGGCTGGCGTGCGTCACTTAGTAAGCCCTGTACAATTGCTTTGGCCATCATAACAGCAGCAATAATAGTTTCTGGTGCTAAGCTGAGTTGGATGTGACATCGCTTTCCAGTTATTTTTAGGCTGACAGTACAAAGGTTCACATAGAAGCTCACAAGCAAGGTCATGGTTGATACTATGAATACAGAAGATTCATTAACAACATCACACCACCAGCAGCAATGGTCATGACTCCTTTGATTGTGTGGTCAATGGCTTAAGTTTCTTGCTAGCTAGCTCTATCATCTTAAATTAACCCATTTCGGTTCATCTCTGTTTTGGCACATGGCTGTGGCATTACCAGTCTGCTGCATGTTGCTCCTTGGGTGGCAGTCTGGCGTCTCTTCTGCCCTTTCTTCTCTCCATATATCTGCTTGGATTCTCCGCCTGCCTCTAAGCTGCCTTGCCATAGGCAATGCACCTTTATTTATCAACCAATCAGAGCAACACATATTCACAGCATACAGAAAGACATCCCATAACATGGAAGCCCTGAGGATGCGTTTTCTGCATAGTTTCCATAGTCACAGGTCTTTGCATGCACTGACAAATAGAGCTCAGCTAATGTTTCTGAATTCTGACTTCTGAGAAAGCAAATCTAGTTCATCTAACTCTGGTTCAAGTTCAGTCGGCTCTGGGCTAGTCACCAGTAACGGAGGGGCGAAGAATGGTTTAACTGCACAGATACATCGGGGAGCCAATTTTTGGAGTGGGAAGGGACTGAACATCTGCTGGCCTGGTCTCTTCAAAGGATTTATTACAGAAGATGATTTCTGAGCTACATTGACATGAAGAGTGAGTGGGAGTTTGCCCAGGAAAAGCAAGTGTGGTGTTAGCACTCAGCTGGGGAAAGGTTCCACTTAGGCAGTATTCTCCAAAGGGAAATTCCCCATAAAATACACAACACCCACCCCAGACATATACATATCAGTAAACTAAACATCTATTTACTCTTCTATACTATAAAACACACACACTGGTACAACTTAATATGTAAGAAATGAAACTAAGTCAGAGTTCACAGATTTTCTTCCCTAACTCCAGGGTTTTATGAACTCTCTTTTGCAACACTTCAGCAGTTTCTGTTTATGGCTGGGACTCATTTGTGGCCATTCACACATTTATTAGCACCTACAGGGGCTTTTAATTTGGTTTCATAAAGCAAAATGAAAAAAGTAATTAAAAGCTTTATGCTTACTTCGGAATGAATTGTATATAGTTTCTTATTTTCTCCATTGATGGATTAGACTTGTCAGTACATGAATCTTTCCTTAAAATTAGCAGACACCTGATCTCTCTTTCCTTTGAACTGGCTACCCTGCTCTGCTATCCCATGAACTGGCCCCTTCTCTGCTCTCCCACGAACTGACCCCTTCTCTGCTCTCCCATGAACTGACCCCTTCTCTGCTCTCCCATGAACTGACCCCTTTTCTGCTCTCCCATGAACTGACTACCCTTCTCTGCTCTCCCATGAACTGACCCCTTCTCTGCTCTCCCATGAACTGGCTACTCTACTCTGCTCTCCCATGAACTGGCTACCCTACTCTGCTCTCCCATGAACTGACCCCTTCTCTGCTCTCCCATGAACTGACTACCCTACTCTGCTCTTCCATGAACTGGCTACCCTACTCTGCTCTCCCATGAACTGGCTACCCTACTCTGCTCTCCCATGAATTTGTAGTTATTGTTTGGAATCCTGATCTTCAAGCACTTTCTCTTTTTCCTCTTGAAGCCTTTTCATCAGATATTTCTTTTTTCTAAAACTGGAATGTGTAAATATATATACACTTAATCTGAAGTAACACAGCAGAGGCTACATTATAGATTATGTGTCATAAATGTTTCAATGAATTTTTTAAGAAGGGAACTAAAATAAAGATAAGTAGATATGCTAATAGCTCCATTAAGCACAAGACTTATATTAGGATTCTCCAGGGATGAGAACAAATGGAATATGTCTATATTTATGATAGATAGGATATCATACACAATATATAACATAGCATAATGCAATATAGGGTATAATTATATAGCAGAAAGAAAAAAAAGATTTTTCAGGATCATGACTGTGGACCTCCAAGTCCAAGTCTACAGATGAGCTGGCAGGCTGGACCCGAGAAATCAAGTCCAAGGGAAGTTGCTGGAAGAATTTTCTCTCCATCAGGAAACGGCTAGTCTTTTCCTCAGGCCTTCAACTCAGTAGACAAAGCCCACTGGCACTTTAGAAGGCAATCTTCATTTGAAGCCTAGTGACTTTAAAATCACTTAGAAATTTCATCGTATCATCCAGCTGAATTAACCAAACATCTGGCTACTGTGGCTTAGCCACGTTGACATAGAAAAGTGACCATGAACTACTGTATTCTCTTAGATTGCCATCATTTTTTATTCACTACAACCTGAGACCCATAGATTTGACAAATAATCATGTTTACTAGGTTATCAATAAGAATTCTTTCCACTTGTCCATGTTTTCTTCTTGGTTTGTCTTTTCACTGGCTTATCTCACTGTGGGTAATTTCAAACTGGGTCTTTGTGTGCTAGCCTTTTTATGCTTGTGCAAGTCGTCTTATGCTCGAAAACACCCTTACTTCAGCTACATACACATGCAACATTTTAGCTGGTTATGAAACCCTGGCTTCAGCAACGTTTTCCGTCAACTCTTGCAGACATCTCTCCAGAGGCTAAGCTCCTACACTGGGTGCTGCTGCTGAGACAAAATCTAACATTGAGCTGGTTCTCATCCTTAGACCATGGACCTGCTTTCCTTACTGGCAGCCTTTGGATTGTCCTTTTTGTCTTTCATATTCTCAAATTTGCCCATAAAGAATTTAGTTACTGGGCCAGTGACGTGTCTACTGTGAAAGGGTGGCTGCCATTGATTGAGTCTAGAGTCCTGAGTTTGATCCCTGGGTCCTACATGCTGGAGGGAGAGAACCGACTCACTAAGTTGTCCTCTGACCTCTCCGCACATGTTTTCCCCCACCCTACCCTACCACACACACACACATACACACACACACACACACACACACACACACACACACACACACACATACATACACACGCGCACACACACACACACACACACACACACACACACGAAATAAATAGATTTAAAGAATTTAGTTAGAATTTTTCTGTATTGTATGTGAGTTCTGGTCTCTGAATTCTTTAAATTTGAAGTGTTGTATATTTCTTTTTTTTTTTTTTTTGTGGTTTTTCGAGACAAGGTTTCTCTGTGTAGCTTTGCGCCTTTCCTGGAACTCACTTGGTAGACCAGGCTGGCCTCGAACTCACAGAGATCCGCCTGCCTCTGCCTCCCGAGTGCTGGGATTAAAGGCGTGCGCCACCACCGCCCGGCTCTTTTTTTTTTCTTGATCATTTATTTTCAAATGTTTTCTGCTCTCTTCTGCCTTCCCTGTTTTCCTCCTGCTTCCTCCTGGGGCTTCTGCCACATAGAGCTTCACATTTTTATTGCTTTTCTTCATATCTTTATAGCTTTCTGTCTCTATTCTTTTGGATATTTTCCCATAGAATATTTAACCAGATTTCGGGGCTTCCACTCTGCCTTTTAAGTCTGTCGATTCTGCTATTTGATTTGTTAAATGAGTTCTTTATTTTATCAGTGATTGTTTCTATATCTAGGGTCTTCAGCTGGTTTTTCCTTCCTTTATCTCTCGGAGAAGTTTTCTTTGTGTTTGAATTTTGTTTTTTTTTTTTCTATCCTGTCTACAGATTCTGCTTTCTCTCCTATGATTGAGAAAGCTTTCTTTCCCAGTGTCTGTGGGTCTGAGATCTACTATGTCCTTCTAGGGATTCTCATCCACGGTAGTGAGCCAAATGCCTTGGCCAGTGATGTGTCCCTGGAGGGACAGACACAAAGCTCAGGCCTTGGCTGGGTCCCATCCGTGCATGTCAGGAGGACCTGAGTTTGAGTCTAAAGTCTCTGGCACTGCATTTGGTGCTGTTTATCTTGCTCTGCACGTGACGCGTGCACACACACACACACACACACGATGTATGCACACACACACACACAGGGGTGTCTCACATACTCAGGGAATCTGCTCATGTCCCAAGTGTCTGTCTCTGTTGGGATTATCTGACCTGCCACATACAGGTGGATAATGTGCTCAGGGTCACCTGGCCCACTTGGATCCTTCTTAATCCTTCTTCACCCACCCCCACCAGAACCTAATACTACCCTGACTCACTGTATCCTCTGGCTAGAGAGACAGCTTCTGTTGTTTGTCTCTTCCCCCAAGGTCCTAAGACAGGCCTAGCAAATTGTGAAATACAGAAAAAACAAAAACACACATAGACATGCACACAACAAAACAAAACACCAAAAAAAAAAAAAAAAAAACCAAAAAACCCCAAACAAACAAACAAAAAACCCTAAGACAGCCGGGCGTTGGTGGCGCACGCCTTTAATCCCAGCACTCGGGAGGCAGAGGCAGGCGGATCTCTGTGAGTTCGAGGCCAGCCTGGGCTACCAAGTGAGCTCCAGGAAAGGCGCAAAGCTACACAGAGAAACCCTGTCTCAAAAAAACCAAAAAAAAAAAAAAAAAAAAACAAAAAAAAACCCTAAAACAAAACCTCACCACAGAGACTATCTTGTGCAGAATGGCCCTGGCTCTGGCTCTGGCTCTGGCTCTCCCTTTGTGCTGACCTGTCATTTCCTCTCCAAACTGGGACTCACCCATGTCTTCTTCCAAATCTCTCTCACCTAGGCTCCAGATGTCGCTCTCTCTTGCCTTCATGGCACATCCAGAGTTGGGGTCAGAGGAGGAAGTTGGTGGGGTTTTTTTTCCCCTTCTTGCTTCACTGGCAGCCAATCTATGATCTGTATGTGGGCCAGGAACACGGGTGGCATGTGGGTCTGGGGCTGCTCAGTCTGTCCCACATTGCGCCTGCTCAGCCTTCTCTTATCCTATCCTGGGAGGCTTTGTCCTATTCAGGGATTTGTTTCACAATGGTCTGCATAAGGCTGGGCACTTTTCCCTCAGGGAGAATTAATAGTCCCTGTGGCCACAGGAGTGCAGGTTTGTTTTGTTTTGGTTTGTTTTTTGAGGTAGAGTCTTGTGTAGTTTGGACAAGCCTCAAATATGATACACGGCCAAGGCTGGCCTTGAACTGCTGATCCTCCTGCCTCTACCTTCCAAGTGCTGATTTTATAGTCACGTGCTGCCACACTGGGTTTAAAATCTGGTTCTTAGCTGAGATCATCCATTAACTGTAGCTGCATCCCCTGAGTTCAAGGGCATCCTGGAATGTAGGTAGGCTTCCTGGTTTCTACAGAGGGGCTCTGTAGGAATCTGCATCCCTGAAGAGATAACACTTAAGACGCCAGCTCTTTTCATTCATATGTGCTCTCTACCAGCTTAGGGAAAGAGTGGCTCTTTCTCCAGAAGAAAACGCCTTCCTCTTCCTCCTGTGGGGACAGGTCAGATTAGCTGTGAGCACAAAGGAGCGGAAAGGCGAGCGTGCAGAGCGTTGCAGCCCCATTGGTACCGAACGTGTGACAGGGCACAGATTATATGGCTTTTGAACTTTAGATTGGCTGTTATTATTTTACCCTTGATAAGTCCTTAGGCCTCTCTTTCTCCTCTTGTAAGTAGTAATAATGCTCATTTATATACTAGAAGGTTGTTTAGAAAACAGAAAGTTATTTAAAAATTAAAAACAACCCCCCAGAATGGGGCCTGGCATTAAGACTATAACTGCTATCATTTTTATTTTTATGGGCTCTCCGAGGTTTCTGAGCCATGGGGATCAGGGCAGACGAATGCCTGAATGTTGGCATGTGGCTCCTGCATGGCACAGCCCACACTGGCACATCTGAGGGGTGCCACAAAGGTGGGTTACTGGGATGCTAGGTCAGACCAGCTGGTATGCTATGTCAGACCAATTCATCCCCATCTTCTCGCTCACACTCACTTGCCCACCTTCCAGATGACACCCTCTGCTTTACAACACAGTAGCGGATCGACTAGAAAGCAGAACGGTATTAATAATATTTATATACTTAATGATGTGCACATCTTAGCATTAGAATTGAGGCAGTCTAGCATTAATTTAGAAGTATCAGTTTCCTTCCTGTCTGACAAGTCATGGAATAACTTTAATCAAATGCTTCCCCTGCAATGTTGTGATTTCACAGCTTGGAACAGCACTTGCGGGCGGAGCTACCACCGTGCCGTGCTCTAGTACATCTTCAGGAGGAAGCAAACTTTTTAACTCTGTTTGATGTCACTAGCAACTTCCTTCTAACCCATGAACATACACTTGCATCATCTTAGGAAGGGGGCTTGAAGTCAGTGGTTCATTGCGATCTCTTTCGAGTGACTTGGAATGACTTGAGGCATGAGCTGTGCCTGTTGCCATGGAGGAATAATTAACACATCTGTGTTCGATTTCTTTGCCTTGTTAAAGGACCCAGTTTTAGCCAGGTTTTCACAATCTGTCATTCTAGACCTCAGGAAGCTTAGTTGGAGGGTTTTGAGTTTGAGGCTAGCTGGGCTAGCGAGTTCCAGTTTGGTTTGGGTTATATAGAGACTATCTCTCACTCTCTACAAAACAAATAAAAACTGTGGCCATTTTAGGTAAATGTGTTCTCTTCAAACTATTTTATTTTAGTGCCCTGTAATATCCACAACACTTTATTATGTACTGAACATAAAGCAATTATTTTCCTGATGGATACATTTGGGGCTTAAACCATAGTTCACCTTACGTTTTAGCATATATGGTTATTTATTTTTTTTCTTTTATGATGCTAGTGTAAGCTAATACCTTATTGTGTTATGATGAAGATTAACTGATAATGTAACTAAGGGCCAGGGGACAATGTTATGATATTGCACGTGGGAGACCCTGGCTGGCCAGGGTCTCCCACGCATGAGGGAAAACATGCCGGGCAGATGCAGCGGCATGCTGTGACGTCACGTGAGTGACGTGAACAGTCACTCAGACCCCAGGCACTGCATCCATCTGGAAATAAGTTTATTATAATAGAGAGATGAAGAGAAAGCTAGGGAAAGAGGGAAAGACAGAAAGAAGAGAGAGGAAGGTGGGGGTCACGAGTGCACATGGAAGAGGAAAGAAGAAGGGAGGGGATTTTCCTTAAACCAGGTTTTTACATCAGGTCACAGGGCGGCCCCAAGGGGCGGGTCTCCAAGGGACGGGTCAGAATATTAACAAACAGTCTCTGAAACATTGGGGTTTTTGTCATTAGTAGTTATTATCATCACAGCTATGTTACAGCCACTCCCTCCCATCGTCAGGCAAGTGGGAAACAAGAGAAAATAGGCTTAGAACTTTCTCATCCCCTCCTCCAGGTGTGAACGAGGGCTTTGTTGGAAATGTGTGTAAAGCCTCACTGGCAGCCACGATGTGTCCCTGATATGGCTGCCAGTCGCGTCTGGTTGAGTCCTGTTAGGAAACTACGAACACTGGATTACCTTTCTATTTCTCTGGCTGCAGCCGAACACCTCCCTTTCCTAAGACAGGGATGCTGCTATAGGAGGCATGGCCTCCTCACCAACCCCAAACCAGAACCCGAGGCATATCTAGTTCCCACAAAAGTCTCTTGTCCCCTTCTGAAGGCACACAGAGTCCTCTTTCTTTTTCCCAGCCCTGTTCAGCAAAATGGAAGTAGACATCAATGACACCTTAGGGCTTCAAAACCCAGGTTAAGGAGTCAGAGAACCTCCCAAGCCTGATTGGTCCTAACAAGAGCAGCAAAGACATTATCTCAGCCACTCTGTGGTTTCTAAGAGAAGGGGGAAGACTGTTGTCACCCTCCTGCTCTCCTGATTTTAATCTGGAAACTGAAAAAAACAAAAGCAGAAACCTGACTAATTAAAAGAATAACAGCAAATTGGGATTTCCCCCTGTAATGATCATAGTCTTCCTCCTACACATGTAAAGGCCAATCTGACAGTGACCCATATTTCAATGTGACTCAAGTAAGTGTAATTATTAGGCTAAGTTAGGAGAACCTGGCAATGTGACATTGTCATGCTAAAGACAGAGCTGTCTCAGGGTCCATAGAATGAAGGGTACTTTAAGACAATTTTACTCAAGTTTGGAGAACATTTCACTATCAGAACGGATTGGAGTTTGACACGCACATCAGGCAGACAGATTTGTATCAAATAGCATCTACAGCATATGAAAGTTAATTTTTCATGACCAGTAAGATATAAATATAGCAATGTTCCTCATTTGAAAGTGTCATTTACATCAAATGGAAGTGTGATATATTGTGTGTGGGGATGTGCTCAGTCTATAAATAGTTCTGCTTTGGAATCCCCATCTTGCAGTGGTTGACGGAGGGAGGGAGGGAGGGTAGTGGAGGCCTCTGTCTGCCTGTGAGCTTCTGTCTGTCTGTGCAGCTCTAATGTTTGGCTGTCTTGAGAGTGCACTGGACTCATCATTCCCTCTCTCTCAGACTTGGTCCTCTTTCTGACTTTATAGATGCCACCATTGTGTGGTTACAAAAAGAACCACAAGCCCAGGAATCCTCCTAGACTTTGCCTTTTCCTCATGCCCATATCCAGTTCCTCTCACGTCTTCTTGACCCTTGACTCTCATGTGTTTACACCATTGGAAATGGCCTGCTGAGCTCAGTGCTCTTGAGCTCTCAAGTGACCCCATTTCTAGTCAGATGTCATGAGGCATGTAGGCACAGGAAGGAAGGGAAAACTGTCCACGCACAGGCATCTAGAACTGGAGGCATGGCATGTCACGTAGGGGGCACACGAAGACGCTCAGGTTTGACTGGGAGTTGGGGGTGGACATGAGTGACAGACTTGGTTGTGATTTCCATAGGAAGGACGGGGCAAGGCAGACTAGAGGTTGGCTGGTTAGGGCGATTCTGGCAGGCACTGGAGCATGGGAGTCCCTAATTGTCTGGTGCCTGGTTCTCAGCGATGAGGAAAGGGCTAGAAGCCCAGAGAGAGAAATTAGAGGAAAGAGGTAGCTGGAGATGAGGAAAAAAAAAAAAAAAAAAAAAGAAGCCATGTAATTTGTTAATCCTGAAAGGGGTGATCCTCCCAGGATCAGCAAAAACACGGTTAATAGACCCAGTCCGAGTCTCCTTACAGCCACTCTTCCCAACCAGCCTAAGAGAGCCCTGAAGAGAAAGAGCCGGGAGCCTAGCTTCCCAGTCCTCATCCCAACAGTAACGCCTTTTCCTAAGATGACCTTGAGTGATCTGGTCCCTGACCTTCCCACCTTAGCAAGCCTCTTGGTTTATGAATCCCCAGCCATGTTAGCTTGCTTTCAGTTCCTTACATGTGCCATGTTCCTTCCCTGGGCCTTTACACACTCACACATACACACACACACACACACACACACACACACACACACACACACACACACAAACTCTTCTCTGCATGGAATGACTTCCCTCCTTCTCTGTCTCTGTGGTTGTACCTAACTTCTCTGGCCATCACCTGAAGCATCACTTCCTCAAGGAAGTCTCTCCTCCTTCCCACTCCCAGGGCTTATCCGCCTTAAGGTCCTGTAATGTTTCATGCTTCTCTTTCCGTGTGCCTATCAAGGTTCATGACTGTATACGTATTTTGAGGATTAATTTCTGCTGCCGAAGAGGCAGTGTGGTTGTCTATTTGACTCACAGTGCATTCTTAACCCTCAGCAGGCCACCTCAATACATGTGGAAGCCTCCAGTAAATGTGCGTGCAGTGGATGACCAATGCCGTCCTTGGTTTAGGATACAGACTATATTTCAACTTAAAGACTCAGCTGGAAAATTAGGAATGGTTTTCCTAAGCCTGTTTTTTAAAAAAATAAATGTTCAAAGTTGATGCCTAATGGCCTTGAGTGACATGTTACTGGAAGTGATGGGGACTGTACCAAACTGTCTCTTTTGACCTTGTGTATCACAATAAGCAGTGAGGTGTCTGGCGCAGTTTGGAACATGGAGAAATAGATTTTGAGAGACCATAAATACATGGGAATTTTCTTTTCTCACGGGAATCATCTGAAATGTGTTCTTAGTGACCAATGGCATGTTTCATGACTATATGTAGTGTGTGTGTGTGTGTGTGTGTGTGTGTGTGTGTGTTGTATGCACATGTGGTTGTGCTCATATTCATGTATGTAGAGGGCAGAGGAGGGTGTTTCTTCCTCTTAGACTCTTTACCTTATTTTTTTACATTAAAAAATTTAAAACGTGTGAGTGTTTTGCCTGCATGTATGTCTGTGCACCATGTGCATGCCTGGTTTCTGAAGAAGCAAGAAGAGAGTGTTGGATCTCTTGGGACTGCAGGTACAGATGGTTATGAGGTACCATGTGGGTGCTGGGAAGCAGACCTGGGTCCTCTGGAAGAACAGCCAGTGCTCTTAACCACTGAGCCATTGTTGCAGCCCCGTCCACCTGAGTTTTTGAGACACCTGAGTTCTTACTGAACCTGAAGCCTTACTCTTTCAGCTAGGCTGACTGGCTGGTCAGCTTTTGGAATCTACCTATCTCCACCTTTAAGTGCCGGGGTTATGAACACATGCAGCCATACCTGGCTTTTGCATGGGTATGAGGAATTGACAAATCATTTTACTTTTTTTTTTTTTTTTTTTTTTTTTTTT
>CABHPR010134092.1:3542-21805 GCA_902168415.1 Peromyscus melanophrys
TCTCTCTCTCTCTCTCTCTCTCTCTCTCTCTCTCTCTCTCTCTCTCGGTGAATAAAAACACACCACAGCATCCCCCATCTTATTTTACCAGAGTTCAGTGTATGGTTCAGTCTTATTCAGTATACCACTGTGATAGTCATTTCAGAATGTTAAATTCTGCAGACCCCAAACTCAGCACCCATTAAATGGGTTCTTCTTTTTGTTCACTGCTCTCAACCATGAGAAAACAGAGCCTTGTGCTAAGTGACGGTTCAGCCAATGCTTTTGCTACGGACATTTACTCATTTGGTAGTTACTTGAGGGACTACCTTAGGACCCTTATAGAGCTTCTTGGGCTGATGTGTGTGTGTGTGTGTGTGTGTGTGTGTGTGTATGTATGTGTGTGCATGTGTGTGTGTGTCTGTCTGTGTCTGTGTGTACAAAAGGATTCTAGTATTGTAGTGTTTCCTTTTCCTGTGAAACCGTCTGGCGGTGCTGCTGAAGACAGCGAGCAGTCCCCCCTTGACTTTTTCCTGGGGCTTCTTCGTGGCTTGTATTACCTGCTTGTGCACACCGGTGCTGGTCTGAGAACTGCCTGTGCTTGTCTCTCTGTCCTCATGGCCCTGGGAGACAGATGTTTGCAGCACACCATTTTACAGACCAAAGAATTGATGGGACGGGGTCTGACCGACTGCTATCAGTGCTGCCGCTCAGATTATTTGGATTTATTCTTCTTTCTTTTTAATCATTTGCCTTACATCCTCTCGAAGCACTTTTCACCCTGGAATATGTCCCCACTTCATCTGGGGAGCTTATTAAAACACATGTTCATGGCTCATGGCTCATCCTTCTAATGCCAGTACTTGGGAGGCTAAGGCAGGAAGATTTCTGTGAGTTTGAGGCCAGCCTGGGCTACACAGTGAGTTCTAGGAAAGCCTGGACTACAGTGTGAGATTCTGGTTCAAAAACAGAAAACAGGGCTGGGGAGATGGCTGAATCAGTAGAGTGCTTGCCTTGCAAGCCTGGGGACCTGAGTTCAAGCCCCAGAACTCATGTCAAAATGCCTGGCGTGGTGGAGCATGCTGGAATTCCCAGCACTGGGGAGGCAGAGACACAGAGATCTCTGGGGCTTGCTGGCCAACCCTTCTAGACTAATTAATGAGCGGCAGGCTAGTGGGGGGAGGGAGGGAGGGAGGGAGGGAGGGAGGGAGAGAGAGAGAGAGAGAGAGAGAGAGAGAGAGAGAGAGAGAGAGAGAGAGAGAAAGAGAGAGAGAAAGAAACAGAAAACAAAAAATACAGGTTCTAATGGACCAGGCCTGTAAAGAGCTTGGGTTTTGCCTGGAGCTAGCTCACAGTGATCAGCAGTGTCGACACAGTAGCATGGGGGTCATGGAGCCTCACCCTTGAGGAGTCCTGGAAAGGTCTGTGGACCAGTGCCGGGCAGATGGACATCACACCAGACCCTCTGGTATTCTCATATAAGAGACTTGGGGTGGGGCTCCAATCCCTGCCTTCTGAAAAGCTTCACAGTGGCTTCAGAAGATGTATTCCCCAGGTTTGAAATCAGTTTGTCAGTGTCCCCCAACCTTCTCACCATCTCCCCCTAGTGGTTGTGTGGTGACTGAGTGTACCCGGTTTGGGGAGGCAGATACAGGGGCCATCTTGCCTTTGGGGAAAGCTGGAATTTCATTGTAGAATGTATTGGTTTACCATGGTTGCCATGGTAATGGGCCACAACTTGAGTGACATCAACTACAGAAAATCTACTGTCTCAGTTCTGGAGGCTAAAACTTTCTAGAAAGTTCTAGAAGCACAAGATCAAGAGAGTCCTGTTTTCTGAAGACACTGGGAAAGGATCTTCCTCACATCCTGGCAGTTGATTTGGCCTCTGTATACACAACTCCAGCATTCCCAGCTAATCCACATACCTCTTTCTATATACAAGTTCCACTTTTTTATAAGGACCCCATAGGTCAATAGAATTAGGGATCACAGTCATCACCACCTGCAAAGACCATGCTACTGAGTACACCTGTGAGTAGTGGGAGCCAGGACCATGACATTTGGGAGGCTATAGTCCAATCTGTGATAGGGACATAGGGCATAGAGAGCTGGAGGATTAATAACTCAAAGGCAATACCAAAAAGTCAGACGCTGGCATTTAGAGAGGGGAAATGAAACTGAGGTCCCATGTGAACACAGAGAGTTTGGCTGGAAATGAACATCACTAATGAATGTCACCAGCAGTGTGGGGGGACAACATCCAGCCCCACCATCAGTACCACGTCACCCTCTCTGTGTAGATGCTGTCTATAGGGCCCTTGCTCAGCGGCTCTTTCTGGGCGGTCCCCTGTGGATCTCTCTCCCAAACGCATCAGCATCACAGCTTTGTACCTGGCATGTGGCAGAGGGCTATCCACCGTGCTGGGTGCTTGGAGGACAGCCCTAGACAAGTTACCTTGCTGTCACCTGCCTCTAGCCTGGGCCTCCCGCAGGGCTCTGATGAGCAAATCGAAGCCAGTGCAATTTGTAGAGGGAAGATGTCTTCATTCTAAGCAGAAGTAAATCAATCCTGTAAGAGGATTGTTGGTGGTGGGAGCAGTCAGTACCCACGTTTGTTAGCAGAATTATTAGCTTTGGAAAGAAAGGCAGTCCACTTGGGATGTTGTGTTGCAGATGAACAAATGGCCTTATTCATTTAGCGTTCTGATTCAGGGGAAGGAGTGGAAGAGTCAGGGCTGTGTGACTTGGCCTCCCTTGGCATCTGTGAAAGGCACAGCTCCGTGCAGTGCCCTCACAGGAGAACGTGCTCTGGGATAACTGGAAGGCCTTCCTCAAGCAGACCGCTGGACCCACTACCAGGCACACAGGTTGAGGATGTCTAAAGGGGTCCGGAGTTTGCATTTCTTGTTAGTTCTGGGTGTTCCTGATGTTGCACTCTCATGACCACTTTGAGAACTGCTATCTTCCTGAATTTAAATTCTGTGTATCTGCAGCTTTATGGTATCCCGTAATGCTCAGGGAAAAGGAATCTGGTCTGTTGAGTTGGCAAGAAGTGCTGGTCCAGCTGAGTCCATTATTAAAAAGTCATTTTGCAGAGAATATTCACTAAAGTTGTGTGTATGTGTATGTGTGTGTGGCGTGTATGTGTGTGTGTGTATATGGGGTATGTCTGTGGGGTGTGTGTATGTGGTGTGTGTGTGTGTGTGTGTGTGTGTGTGTGTGGTGTGTATGTGTGTGTGTATATGGAGTATGTCTGTGGTGTGTGTGTATATGTGGAGTGGTGTATGTGGGGTGTGTGTGTGTGTATGTGGTGTGTGTGTGTGTGTGTGTGTGTGTGTGTGTGTGTGTGTGTGCATATAGAAGCAGAGGTCAATCTCAGATGTCATTCCTCAGGACAGTCTTGTTTTGTGAGACAAGATCTCTTGCTGGGGCCTGGGCTCTCTGAATTAGGTTAGGCTGGCTGGCCAGTGGGCCCTAGGGGTTAACCTGTTTCTACCTTTGCAGTGCTGGCTGGGATTACAAGTCCAAGCCACCACGACAAGCTTTTTAAAATTACTTATTTATTTTTTATTTTTTATGTATATGAGTGTTTTGTCTGTGTGTATGTGTACCATGTGTGTATCTAGTGCCTGGGAAGGACAGAAGTGGGCATCATATCTCCTAGAATGGGAGTTACAGACAGTTATTGGCACTATGTGGGTGCTGGGAATTCAACTTAGGTCCTCCATAAGAGCCACAAATTCTCTTAACCGCTGAGCCATTTCTAGTCCCCACACCCAGCTTTTTATGTGAATTCTGGGGATTGAGTTTGGGTCCTCAAGCCTCTAAGACAAATACTGTATGGACCTAGAAACCCCCCAGCCTGCACTAAGTCTTTTTATGGTGAAGCATATGTACACTTTCTAAGGAAAATTGGTACCAGGAGTGGGGTATTGCTGTGACAGACCTGATCATGTTGTTTTTTGGGGGAGGATTGTGGAAGGACTTTGGAACTTTGGGATAGAAAAGTCTTTGACTGTTGAGAGCTCAGTGAGCTGTTTTATATGTGTTGAGTAGTGCATATTATGGAGGCCTGGCTTGTGAAGGTTCAGAGGGAAGCCAAGACACTACTGGACTGTTCATGTGAAGAATCTATGGTGTGTGGTCAGCTGGAGATGAAGAATCAACTCTGACTAACGAGACTGGCACTATTGAAGTGAAACTTTTTTTTTCCTTTTTTTTTTAATTTTTTTTATTTTACAATACAATTCAACTTTACATATCAGCCATAGATTCCCCCCGTTCTCCCTCCTCCCGTCCCCGTCCCCCCCCCCCCCACCGCCCATTTCCATCTCCTCCAGGGCAAAGATTCCCCCAAGGGTTGAGATCAACCTGGTGGACTCAGCCCAGGCAGGTCTAGTCCCCTCCTCCCAGGCTGGGCCAAGGGTCTCTACTAAGCCCCAGGTTTCAAACAGCCAATTCATGCACTGAGCACAGGACCCGGTCCAACTGCCTGGATGCCTCCTAAACAGATCAAGCCAATCAACTGTCTCACCCATTCCGAGGGCCTGATCCAGTTGGGGGCCCCTCAGCCATTGGTTCACAGTTCATGTGTTTCCATTCATTTGGCCACTTGTCTCTGTATTCCATCCATCCCTGGTCCCAACAACTCTTGCCCCAAGAAAGACATGGGGACTGCCCAATGATGGAGAAATGGATGAGATCTACATGAACAGTCTGGACGTGAGTGGGGGTAATGAGGGGCGAGGGAAAGAGAACTTGGGGGAGCGGGAGATCCCAACTTGATCAAGACCAGAGAGGGAACACAAGGAATGTTCATGATAAATGAAGACCACATGAGAATAGGAAAAAGCAAAGTGCTAGAGAGGCCCACAGAAATCCACAAAGATGCCCCCACAATAGACTGCTGGCAATGGTCGAGAAATAGCCCGATCTGACCTCCCCTGGTGATAGGATGGCCAAACACCCTAATTGTCATACTAGAAACCCCATCCAGTGACTGAGGGAACTAGATGCAGATATCCACGGTCAGGCCCCGGGTGGAGCTCCAGGAGTCCAATTGGCGAGAAGGAGGAGGGTTTATGTGAAGTGAAACTTTTGAGTTACTGGGACAATTGATGTTGGTCAGTGGGAGCTGAGAAGAAAAAGAGACCAGAATCACCGAGGTGAAATCTCCTGGCAAGTGTTTCCTGAGAGTCAGCACACAGAAGCTAGATCCAGAGGTGGTTGGGGTTGTACCTTGTGCTGGCAGCTGAACTTGGTAGTGTAAGCATCACCTAGGTGGTCCTGGATTTGAAGGCATGAAGGGGTCTTAGAGAAGAGCATCTGAGGTATGGCACTATGTGGTAGGGCTGGAGTCCCTGAAGAGAGCCTGAGCGAGGCTACTGGTGAAGGTGCAGCCTCAGTGGCAGTTGAAGGCCCAGGACTGAAGGGGTCATGCCAAGAAATTGAGGCTTGGCACTATGAAGAGAGCCTAGGAGAGGCTATTGGTGAAGTTGCAGCCCAGTTGCAGCAAGAGACCCCAGCAGTTTTGGAGATGACCACCAAGAACAGCTGCAGCAGTGGAGGAGAACTGGCCAGAGCCTAGGACACAGCTGTGTCTGTTGCAGAGGGAAGAGCTGGAGAAATGACCCAAGCCCTTTGAAGAATTTGGAAGAGCCCAGAAGATCATGAGTGAATCCTAGATAACTGGACATTCAGTTATTTACACTGTTGGGAGTTTGGTTTTGCTTTGTTCAGACTGTGACTGTGCCCTGGTTCTTCACTCTTGAAAATATTTAACTTAATTTTGATTTTTATAGGAGCCCACAGCTGAAAGACTTTGAACTTTTAAAAGAGATTTTGGATTTGTTAAAGATATTGGATATTTTAAAGAGACTGAATTTTTAATTTGTTTGAGTTTGTAAAGACTGTGGGACTTTTAAAGTTATTTATATTTTTAATGTGAGATCTTGGGGATGAATGAAAAAGGAAAGGTTGTAGCATAACAACGAAGTACTGTGTGTCAAACTGACAAGGAAGCCAATTGTGTTGGCTAATCTTATATCAACTTGACACACAAACTAGAGTTATCTGAAAAGAGATCAACTGAGAAAATGCCTCAATTAAGAAAATAAGATCAGGCTGTAGGCAAGCCTGTAGAGCATTTTCTTAATTAGTGATTGATGTGGGAGGGTCCAACCCTTTGTGAGTGATGCCCTTCCTGGACAAGTGGTCCTAGGTTCTATAAGAAAGTAGGCTGAGTAAGTCATGGAGAGCAAGCCAGTAAGCAGCACCCCTCCATGGCCTCTGCATCAGCTCCTGCCTCCAGGTTCCTGACCTGCTTGAGTTCCTGTCCTGAATTCCTTTGAAGATGAACAGTGATGTGGAAGTGTAAGCCAAATAAACCCTTTCCTCCCCAACTTGCTCTTTGTCATGGTGTTTCATCTCTGCAGTAGTAAATCTGACTAAGACACTTTCTCTTCTGGATTCAGTTTGCATCAGGTTTTTCAGAAAGGTCCTGCTGCGTGTTGGTCTGATGCAACAAGAAGCTGCTTTTCTGGGGATGGGAATGATGTATGTCCACAGTCCTCATGAGGTTGTGAGTGTGTGCATTTCAGTCTGCAGACCCAAAGGATGAACATATTTGTGCAAGTTCCCATGCTTTGGGGATGATGCAGACTCAGTTCTGTTAGGTTTAAATGCCCCCCAGCTATTTCTTTGCTCCCAGCCAATCAGAGAAGTTTCGATACAGGTTCAGCCAGTGGCTTTGAATAGATTTGCGAGTGTCTAGTCACCAACTTTCTGTAAGAACAGGAGGAACAGCTGTAAAACAGGACTTGGCCATGGGAAAGTGAAATTGAGAGTGGCCATTGTCAGGGTCCTTCTCAGGCCTCCTGATGCCCTTACACCACCGTAAGGAGGCCAGATCTAAAGATGGCAAGTGAAGTGAATTTTAGATAGTTGGTGACTTAAGCAGGCCATGTGTAACTCCACAAGTCTCCACCTGCAGTGTAAGATGGACAACTTAATGCACATTTATGTGCATGAAATTAAAACATTTTGGGAACTAAAATTTCCCCTTAATTCTTTTTTTGGCTGCACCAGAGCCATATCAGAGAAAAAAATATGTTCTGCATCTGAGCACATATGAACATGTTTAATAGGGTATTTCAAAAAAATGATGTTATTTACATGTATGTATGCATGCATGCCTGTGTGCGTGTGTATGTATGTCTGTGTCTGTGTCTGTGTCTGTGTGTGCATGTATGCTGGTGCTTACAGAAACCAGAAGAGGGTGTTGAATCCTTTCTTGGAGCTGATATTACATGTGATTGTGACCTTCCTGACTTGGGTGCTGGGAACTGAACCCAGGTCCTCTGCACAAGCAGCAAGCACTCTTAACCTTGGAGCCATCTCTTCTGCCCCAAGATATTTTTTAAAAGTGAGACTATCTTTTCTGTTTTTTTTCCTTCTTCTTCTTTTCTGTTTTTAACTGAAAATTTCCAGTCGGCCTGGGCAGAGCTTGTTCCCATTTACAGTCTCACCAAAGATGTGTGAGAATACTTTTATCCATACCTTGCCACCCCAATGTTTTAGCAAAATAAAGGTGCAAAATCACATTTCATGGTGTCTTCACCTGCCTATCTCCCATATTGGTGTCACTCTGGCCATCTGTGTCATTGTCTTATTTTCTGGGTGGACTGTCACTCTTGCCTGAAGCTTACATTAGAGTTCCTTAGATATTGAGAAAATAACCTGTCATGGCTATAGCTTTTGTTTGTCACTTACGACTCTGTTTATGGTGCCTCTGACCATGTGGATTTTTATTTAATGTGTACTTAAATTATTACTCTCTCTGGAATGAGGCTTAGTAACTCTTCATCATTCCAACATGGTTAAAGCATTATCTATTTTCAATTATTCTTATTTTTTTACGTTCAAATACTCTCTCTCTCTCTCTCTCTCTGTGTGTGTGTGTGTGTGTGTGTGTGTGTGTGTGTGTGTGTGTGTGTGCTCGTGCACGTGCACCTGTGTGCCAGTTTGTGCAACTGCATATGAATGTGTGAATGGAAGCCAGAGGTCATTCAAAAATATGTTCCTCAGGAGCCATCCCTGTGCCCCCTTTGAGACAGCTTTTCTCATTGGCCTGGAACTTTGAGGAAAGCCCCAGGGACACACCTGTCTTCATCACCCCAGCACTTGGATTACAAGCATACATCGCCACACCTGGTTTTAACACAGGTCCTGGGAATCAAACTCAGGTCCAAACGCTTATACAACAAGCACTCTACTGACTGAGCCATTGCCCCAGCCATATCCAAATACTTCAGCCATCCCAAATTCATCTGTTAAAAAGAAGTGAGGTGCGGATTAAAATATGTACAATTCCATATGAGTCCAGAAGTCCCAACACCATTGTTGGACAACTTACTTTTTATCCATGGATATGAAATGCCAACTGTATAATTTACCAAGTTATAGGATGTATTTGGGTGCTTTTTTCAGATTTTTAAAAATCCTAAGATAAATATATAGTGGCCATTAGCCCTGTGTGCCTGCTGAGTGCTTAACCTGTGGTCTGGTTCAAATGAAGAGGTGCTGTAAGAGCAAAATACGCTACACATTTTAGAGATGCAGAAAAAAATAAAATCCATATAAAAGAGCTCATTAGCATTTTTTACACTGCTTACCTATTGGAGTGGTAATATTTTGGCTCTATTGGGTAAAATAAAATATATTATTAAAATTAATTTTACCTATTTCTTTTTTCTTTGTTTATAGCTGCTACTAGAGAATTTAACATTCTATTTGTGGCTCACACGATATTTTTATTGCTTCATGTGGCACTAATCTTTTCTGGGTTGTCGTCTCGGCCTCGATGTTGTTTCACCGATGGGAATGTTAAATTCCCATTTACGTTTTGTTGTCTGTCCGTCCTCTATTCCATTTCCTTGTCTACAGCTTCTCACTTCTGACAATGCATCTTTCCACATGAAGTTTAGAGTCACTGCTCTCATCCCCCAAGGGTCTTCTAGGTACTTGTTTATTTATTTATTTTTGCTAGCTTTGTTTCAGATGTGCAGATCTACGTAGGCAGCATTGACAGGGTGACAGTAATGTGAGCGGTCGAAGAGCAAAGCACGCCACTCCATTTCCTGTCATTAATTACGTTGGTCTTTGGAGTCTTTGGTGTGCTTCACAAGTTGCTTGCCACATTTCTGATTGAGCAAATCCTGGAGTTTTCTGCTTCTTTCAGAGATGATTATCAATGGGATCTTTCTGTTCAGTACTCTGACAGTGAGCCTATTGTTTTGCCTGAGAAAAACTATTGATTTTTTTCCACGCTAGTTTTGTTTTGAGACGTCAGAGTATTTTTAGTCTTTTGTTTTTTTGCTTATGTCTGTACATGTTCGTGTGTGTGTGTGTGTGTGTGTGTGTGTGTGTGTGTGTGTGTGTTTGCATTTAGAGGCCAGAGGTCAACCCTGGTGTCTTTCTGACTTGTTCTCCAGTTTAGTTTTTTGAGACAGAGTCTCTCACTCCACCTGGAACTCACCTGATTAGACTAGCTGGCCAGTGAGCCCCCGTGTCTCAGCCTCCCCAGTGCTGGGGTGACGGGCATGGGTTCTCAGGGACCGGATTCAGATCTCACACTCACACAGCGTGCAAAGCATGCACCTTGCTGACTAAGGAGCCTCTCCCCCTACAAACTGAGTATTTTCCATGTAAGCAATTATTCTTCATGCTTCTCTGAGATTTGTATATATGCAAAAGTAACTTCATGGGTAATAATGGTTCCCTGGCCCCCACTATTTTAATCTTTCATGTTTCATTTCTCGTGCCCTGTGTCTGATATTCTTGTATCTATGACTGGCTTTTATTTATCAGACACATTGCTTGCCCCCCAGGCTTTTGTTTCTGTCTTCTTTACATCCCCTCCCCCTCACTGAAGTTTACATTTTACTTTTAGTGTTGAGCTGTTCTTTTCTTCCTCTGAAATATTCATCTGAGTGATGGGGCTGCCTGCCTGGGAGAGCCTCTGGGCACAATGAAATTATGGAATAAAGGCCCTTTTACAACCAATAATTAAAAATATTTTCCTGCCACACTTGACACGGAAATTAGGGTAGATCTGGGGAAGCTCATTAGCACAAGACATTTCCTTTGCATTTTTCTTGTCCCCCAAAGAACGAGATTGGCTTTCTCTGTGTGGCTCTTGTGAGGACACCCACTCTTCTTTCATTGTGTCATTTTAAGAATGTGTCATCCACGGCTTTAATAACTGTTTTGCTGTAGAGCTCAGGTGTGATAGGACACAGGCAGTCTTCTCAGTGGGGTTACTTGTCACCATCTGTTGATCCCCTTAGGACCTGCAAGCGTCTCCAATCCCTTGACATTGTGACAAATAATGCCATCCGCAAAGTTGGTGCTTGGGAACCTTGCAATCAAGTTACCAAAAAAATTGAAAGGTAAAAAGAAACCTTGAAATGTCTTAATTAAATTTAGGATTTTGTTTTGGACTGTACTCATAGTTCTCCTGGGGTGCAGGGAGACTGTAGGCCTCAGGTTGGATCCTCCTTATTGTACTGACTGTGAGCCTAACACCATTCCAAGCACTGTGCTGGGACTCAGTCTAGAGGACGGCCATGCCCTGCTGAAGTGTGCAGACACCACAGAGGCAAACCCAGGCATCCCAAAGGGCACAAAAGAGCACAGGCTGTATATACTCGAGTGTTTATATCTCAGCAGGGGGGCTTGAAGATGGGTTGGAGGATAGAGAAGAGAGAGGATTGTCTTCATTTGGGAAATAGCTCCGTGGAGGCCGTACCTTGGGACACTTGCTGTGTGTGGACCTCTAGGGAAGGGCAGGTAGTTTCCAGATGTGAAAGGTTTGCAGCTTTGCCGGATGGCATAGAACAAAGAGTCAGGTCTCTGGCTGTCATCTTGGCTGAGGCCAAGGTCAGTTGTAAGTAGTGGGGAGATGTGGTGAGAATGTGGGCTGTTTGACCCCGCGGGGACTCCCAGAGTCTTCTGCTACTGGTTCTAGCCCACATAGTGTCTTTTTGTTGGCTCCCCCTGGAGATGGGCCATGTGGCCTCTGCCTGAGCAGTGATGGAGAGCTCTCCACTTGCCAGGTGACCCTTGCTCGTTTCCTGTAGCAACATCTGTTAGAAGATTATTTTCTAAAAGCTAAATTGAACTTCTTTTGAACAAGTCGTTTTAAAGATCAGATAGTGTCAAATAAGAATCCTGGTTTCTTTGTGTGTGTTATATTGTACATGTGTTTGTGTGTGTACAAGGGTGCTGCTGGAGGCCGGAGGTTGGTGTTGTATGTCTGACCCAGTCACTTCCCAGTAGTTGAATTATTTTTACTCTTTGGGGACCCACCACCCAGCTCCCAAATAAATACACGGAGACTTATTCTTACTTGAATGCCTGGCCTTAGCTTGGCTTGTTTCTAGCCAGCTTTTCTAACTTAAATTATCCCATTTCTCTTTAACTACATTTTGCCTCTGGGCTTTTTACCTTTCTTTATTCTATATATTTTTCTTTCCTTCTTACTCTGTGGCTGGCTGTGTGGCTGGATGGCTGGCCCCTGGCATCCTCCTCTCCTTCTTTTCTCGCTCCTCACTCTTTTTTTTTTTTTTTTTTTTTTTGGTTTTTCGAGACAGGGTTTCTCTGTGTAGCTTTGCGCCTTTTTCTGGAACTCACTTGGTAGCCCAGGCTGGCTTCGAACTCACAGAGATCCGCCTGCCTCTGCCTCCCCAGTGCTGGGATTAAAGGCGTGCACCACCAACGCCCGGCAAATGCAAGAGTTTTTTTTTGTTTTTGTTTTTGTTTTTCCAAGACAGGATTTCTCTGTGTAGCTTTGCACCTTTCCTGGATCTCGCTTTGTAGACCAGGCTGGCCTCGAACTCACAGAGATCCGCCTGCCTCTGCCTCCCAAGTGCTGGGATTAAAGGCGTGCGCCACCACCGCCCGGCGCTCCTCACTCTTTTTTCTCGCACAGATTTCTCCTATTTATTCTCTCTGCCTAACAGTCCCACCTGTTTCTCTCTCCTGCCTTGCTATTGGCTGTTCAGTTCTTTATTAGACCAATCAGGTGTTTTAGACAGGCAAAGTAACACAGCTTCACAGAGTTAAACAAATGCAACATGAAAGAATGCAACACATCTCTGCATCATTAAATGAATATTCCACAGCATAAACAAATGTAACACATCTTAAACTAATACTGCACAACACTCCCCTTCTCAATTTTTGAGACAGAGCCTCTCATTGAACTCCAAGCTCACTGACTTGGCTAGACTGGTCGACCATCATGCCCTAAGGATCAACCTGTCTTTGCTGCCCACCCCCTCCAGTCCTGGGGTTACAGACATACACTGCCACACCTGGATTTTTGAGTGAGTGCTGGGGATCCCAGCTCAGGTCCTGATACTTGTACGTCAAGGATTTCCCCAAGTGGCCATCTCTTCAGCCCCAAGAATCCCGATTTTTGAGCCTTCATTTTGGTGAATGGAGCCTGGTGGCCCAGTTTGATCACTGTCAATTTGGTCTGAGTGGCTGCTGCCCCTGGGAGGTGATGGTGAGCACCTCTTCAGCCCACAGAGTGAACTCACATCTACCCACTGAAGTTTCTCATCTGGTGCTTGCCAAACACTTGGCCTCTGCTTTTGAATTTTGGGGATTCTATATAATAAATATAACCAATTAGCATCTAGAATCTGATTTCCCAGTAACAAAACAAAACAAAACAAAACAAAACAAAAAGACACTCGGCTATTGTTTCTGAATGTACCTAAACTTATAGATATTAACCTATTCCATGTTGAAAGGCTAAAAAGTGCTGAGCATGGGACTTGAATCCAGTATTTTGTGACTCCCAAAGCCCTGGTGTTCTTTTTCAGGGAAGTGGGGACAATTTGGTATTCATCCCCTTAAGGGAAGTCTTACAAAGTTTGGTAGTGTGGGTTTGCTGTAACAGTGGCAGGAACATGAGGTAGGAGGGAGGTGACATAAATCGTGCCATAGACTCAAAGGAGAAGCCTAAAGCTGAAAGAGACCTGGTGCTCTCTCACCCTAACGCTGGTACAGAATCTTGGCTTTGTGGTCATCTGCCCCTTGATATGGGTAGGTTCTCTGTACTGGACACTAAGGACTCCCTAAGGTAGTATGGCCTCTGAGCACCTTGGAGAGAAAGGCACTCTGATTTCTCTAACAAGACTAAGAAGGGCCTGGGAATATAGCTCAGTTGGTAGAGTTGCCTAGCATGCATGAAGCCCTGGATTCAATTCCTAGCAACACATAAACCACTAGGTACGGCGGTACCTGCCTGTCATCGCTGTGTGAGCCTTGGCTACACAATGCTTCATAGGAATTCTGGGCCAACCTGGACTACAGGAAACTCCATCTCAAAAGGAGGCTAAGGAGTGAGACATGGAGATGTTGAGAAATGGACTCTGGATTTCTCTTTGACTGTGATGGGCAGATTTTTTTTTTCTCCCTAAGGCCAGCTGCTTAGAAACCCTACTCCCTTTCCTGTGCTTCATGATTGCAGTCAGCTCTGAAGAGCAAACAGCAATTCCATGCTCCCGAACAGGGACCGGGGAAGCTGTGAGTCGTGTTTCTGCTGAGCAGCCCTGCCTTTATGGTGGGAATCAGTTCCTGTGGGTGACAGCTTTGGGGGTCAGAGGCAAGCTGATGCTATTGGAAAATGGGAAATGTTTCTTTCTCAGTTCATGTGGGATCTTACTTAAAAGAAGTGCAACCACAGGAAACTCCTGACAAGTCTCTCCCATGTCCTGTCTCGGTCGTTGTGGGCTGAATTCTGTGGCTGGAGGTGGGACTCCATATGCCTTTTGGGAAAGAGAGAGCTTTGTAAGGAAGTCACCTTTTGGACGTGTTTACATTTAGAGGTTTCCCAGCTTCAGCAGCCACCTTCCTTTGCCCCTGTTTTTTCTGAGCCCCATGAGGGACAGGAGATGTTTTTAGTAGCTGGGAAACATAGTTTAAGATGTTCCCACTGGGGATTTCAGTGGCTTTTGGTCAGCTCAGCAGAGTGTGTGCAGAGAAGAAACTGAGATGGCGAAAGTGTTCTGGTGGCCAGTTGTAGAAAGTGTGTTTGAGCTGTAGTGAATGCTTGTGGATGTTTGGTTTCATTGTTTTGTATGATGCCGGTGATAGAACCCAGGACCTTGGACCTGCTCATAAATGCTGTACCCCTGAGCTACGTCTTCATCCCTGTTGTGAATAAGTTTGATACAGATATATCAAGGCTATTTGACATGAGTTTTCTTGACTTCTGGGCTTAGGTATCAAAGGGACAGTGGCATAGTCCTGCTGTACATGTAGCTGTCTAATTGCACCGTGTTGACAACACTCAGCAGACTGTAACCAGTCTGGAAAAGCAAATCGCAAAGGAGTTGTTGGCTGCCCTGCATAGGCAGAAATAGAAATGGTCTATTTGGTGATGGTGAGCTCTGGAGAGGGCTTGTCACAAGCTTCATTGAGGTGGCACTGCAGAAGCCTGAGTCAGGGGCATCACTGTATGTGCCTGTCAAGAAGAGAGAGTTGGGAGCTGGGGAGCGGCTCAGTTGGTAGAGTGCCTCTTGTGCCAGCTTAAGGGCCTGAGTCTGGATCACTGGCACCTAAAGGACAAAGCCAAGTGCGGTCGCCTGTGTCTATGACACTTGTTGGGGGTAGAGGTGTGGAGGCGGGGACGTGGATCTCTAGAGTTCCCTGGCCAGCTAGTCCAGCCAATCAGTGAACGTTGGGTTCAGTGAGAGAACCCGTTGTAAAAGAAAAGACGGAAAGTGATCAAGGAAAACACTTGACACCAACTGCTGGCTTCTCCATGCATACACATGCATGTACTTAAGCACCCATGTGCCTATGCATGTGGACATGCACACACAGAGAAAGAGGAGAGAACTGAGTATAAAGCCACAAGACTGACTAGAACATGAGATGTCAGAGTGCAGAGAAGCTTCCTGAGGGCTGGAGGGTGGGGTGGCTTCTCTCTTAAGAGCACTGCTCTTGCAGAGGACCCAGGTGTGATTCCCACCACCCATGTCAGAAGGCTCACAGTTTCCTGTGACTCCAGCTCTTGGGGATCCTACACCCTCTTCTGGCGTCCTTGAGCACCCACACTCATGTGCGTACACCTATACACACACACACACACACACACACACACACACACACACACACTCACATAATTAAAGATAAATGTTAGAAAGAGTCTCAGGAGGGCTGATGGGTGGTGGGTGCTGATGGGTGGTGAGGAGTGGTGAGGGTAGCAGTTGTAAGGGCAAAGGTGGAAGGAATATTTGTGGGGGGAGGTTAAATGCAAATGTCCTAAAAAAGCAGCTGTAAGATCAGTTTGTGGCTTTCTGAAAACATCTGTCTGTTCCTTTCTTGTCGCTGTGACACGGTAAGTGACAGGTGATGGAAGGGTGTGTTCTGGCTCACAGTTTGAGGGTGCAGCCCATCAAGGCGGGGAAGACATGGCCACAGGAGCTTGAGGCAGCTGGTTGTTTTGTGTCCACGGTCAGGAAGGAGAGGGGATGAATGCTGCCGCTCAGCTCCCCCTCTCTGTACGTAGCCCGTGACCCGAGTCATCCAATGGTGTCACCCACAATTAGAGTCAATAGTCCAATCTCCATGAACTCAGTCTACAAACCTCCTCACAAACGTGTCCGGAGGCTTGTTTCTGTAGTGATTCTAAACTCCATCAAGTTGACGATCAAGATGAACCATTACAGTTTTCTGTTGCTGTCTTAAAAGTGGCTCCACTAGTAAAATAGAGACTGGCTTATTTAAATAGGAGTCAGGGCCCAGGGTCTTGGGTTGGAGGAAGATTTCCCGGCAGTTATCCAGTGGAGTTCAACTGTTTTGTTTTTTTCTACTTTTGACTATCATCGCTCTTCCTGTAGTTTGAAAGCAAGAAACCCAATACCTGATTGTTCTGTTTTGCTGCAGACTAACAGTTTAGAGTTTTCGTTAGTTACAGAAAAATAAAGAAACAACTAAGAACACCAGGGTTGCCATGGTTCAGGGTGATGCCCAGGATCATGGGAGAACCTGCACCTGTTCTCATAAAAAGCGAGATCGCCTCAGTTCACCCACACCAGCTGTCACAGCCTCCCAGCCATTGCTTTTGCTTCTGCTCTTTATTGTTATTATTATTATTTATTGTTATTGTTATTATTATTTGCCTACTCCCAACTTTTCTCTCTGGCCAAATGAGGGCAAAGAACCTCAACCACTGGTGGTTGCTGTGGCCTAGGCCTCTGGCTAGTGTGCTTGGAGGTGAATGAGGCGAGAAGAGCTGGGGTGCACCTGGGCAGGGAGGGGCTTTAGTTCCTTGTCGGGCTCTGGCCCTGGAGCAGATTAGGGGTAGAGTATTTTTGCAGGTGGTCTGCCTTCCTCAGGTAAACCTGTGTGGGAACTCGTACAGACATAGCCAGAGTTGTGTCTCCATGGTGACTCTATCCTCCCTTCTTCTTTCTACACACTGTACCTTCTCTCTGAAATGTTCTTGCAGCTCTGAGCATGGCTGTCGAGGTACAAATCGCATATACCTCCCAGACTTCCTCTCCCCCCCCCAACTCAAGCCCTCCTGCCTCCTCACTGGGTATTTCTTTTCTAGAGCTCGTCATCATCTTTCATTATTGTCTCTTTGTCTATTATTAGACTTCTTTACAAAAATTACATTTGCATTTATTTTATGTGTGTGTGTGGTGTGTGGTGTGTGTGTGT
Source organism: Peromyscus melanophrys (assembly GCA_902168415.1). Taxonomy (NCBI): domain Eukaryota; kingdom Metazoa; phylum Chordata; class Mammalia; order Rodentia; family Cricetidae; genus Peromyscus; species Peromyscus melanophrys. The sequence goes on from CABHPR010134092.1 coordinate 20,268, forward strand.
ATGGTGTGTGGTGTGTGTGTGTGTATGGTGTGTGGTGTGTGTGTGTGTGTGTGTGTGTGGTGTGTGTGTGTGTGTGGTGTGTGGTGTGTGTGTGTATGGTGTGTGGTGTGTGTGTGTGTGTGTGTGTCTGTGTGTGTGTGTGTGTGTGTGTGTGTGTGTGTGTGTGTGTATGTCTGCCAGGGCATGCTTGTGGAGGTCAGAGGACAACTTGTGGGCGTCCCTTCTCTACTTCCACCATGTGGGTCCTGGGCATCAAATGCAGGTTGTCAGACTTGGTGGTAGGTGCCTTTATCCACCGAGCTGTCTTGGTGGCCCTATGACACTGCTTTATAATCCATCTTCCCCATTGGAATGGGGGCTCCTTGAGGACAAGGACTGGCCAGCCTTGTTTGCCAGCGTGAATACAAGGACCTCTGTGAATTCTTGCCTAGGAAGTATCTGAGGAAGAAAAGAAGGGAGGGAGGGTGGGAGGGGGAAGAATTCTTGAGGCAGGGAAGATGGGGGCTGCTGTAATCAGGTTTACCTATGGGGTCTGCACCCCAGGAAGTTAGGGGCAGCCCAGATTCTTCAGTGTGAGTCTCCCCTTCATCTGCAGGCTGTGGGATGGCCCAGTGGTCTCCCAAACATTTGGCTAGAAAGCTAGTGATGAGAAGGAACCTTAGGAACCAACGTTTGTTATTACTCCCCTGGGGACCCTATGACTCAGCGCTCCTTCCCGTTCCTGTGGCTTCACAGGAGGGAGAAGTGCCCGAGAACACAGGCTCATGTGGTCAGTTGTTTCCTGGCACCGTGGCTCTCCCAGGCAGCTGGCAGCCGATGGTGCTGTCTAGGCAGTCTCTCTATTGTTTTATTGAGTGGACTTTCATCCACCGTGGGAGCTGTTACTCTGTGACTGCTTCCCCTAATGGGACTCCCTTTTCCCTGGACTTATCGATGTGGTGTGTGTGGAGGTGGGGAAGGAGCATGTTTCTGTTCTGGTGGCTTATTTTGCATCACTCATAGAAGGTGCTAGAATCTTGTAGTTCTTTCCTGCTTATCTCCCAGAGTCCCTCTGGATGCTCTTGACTTCTTCACTTTCTCTGTGGCTTTTGCAGGTGGCTCATCTGTTTCTTGTTCCTAACTCATCTATCCAGGAAAGGGGCTGCCTTCCTGTTGCCTCAGTGGTTCAAGAAGGCTGTTCCCACTTGGCCAGGAACTCATCACCTTTCCCACTGTATTAGTTTGTTCTCATTATATACAAATGGCTACCAATTCGGTAACTTTAGGTCACACTCACCTGTGAGCCAAAGATTGGGTTAGAAGTCAGGGAGGGTGTGGCTGGGTTGTCTGTTACAATGCTAGAGTCAGGGTGGCTGATGATAGACTTGGCATGGGGACCCTGAGTTCTCTGCTAACCTCATTTCTGTCAGAAGAGTTCAACGCAACTGTAGTCATGGGACTGTTTCTTAGCTGACTTCTGTTGTCCTCCTAAGTCCTCCATATCCTTCTCACCAGCTCCATCCACATCCTTCTCACACAGCTCCATCCATGTTCCTTCT